>JAOEHX010056144.1:24960-38595 GCA_025448015.1 Bolborhynchus lineola
TGGGGAAAAGTGTCTTAAAAGCTGAATTGGTACTACCTTTGTGTAACCAGTGCAAAAATAGAATACTGATTTACTGTCCTTTGATTTGAGCCAGTAGATACAAGACTTCTTTCTCACTAATTCAAGAGTAATGTTCAATTTGGCTGCACTGTTAGAGAGCTGCTATTAGTTGATCATTTGTCAGTGGGAGCTGCTAATGAAAGTGAAAGGAAGAGGCACGGGGGCTGAAACAGTAGTGCTGCAGGTTTAAATGGAAATTCTGCATCCTTCTTCTGGCAGGAATAGTGGAGGCTGGAAAAATGTAGCCAGCCTAGACCTTATTTTACCATAGGAGAGGTGGTTTTGGGGATCCCTGCTTAGTGATTGTGGTAATTAATTCAAATGAGTACACCACAGCACAGTGTATACTATGTAAATCTGCAACCTGTAATCTGTATCCAGAAAGAGGATTTAATTACTCTCTGATTGTTCTTCCACAGTTACTAATACAATTTAGCTAGACTTGCTCCAAAGCTGTCCGAAGCACCTCACATTCTGAGCTCTAAACTTACTGCACAGACATTAATGGGTACTTCACTCTTTGTTTTTCTCAGGACGATGTTATGGTATAAACTGTCCAGTAACCCATACTTGGATATCGCAGTTGTTACCATGGAATTCTGTTTGTGAAGGTGTAAACACAGAATTTGTGGACTTCAAATGTGAAATCCTTATGAACTATCTGTATTCTAGTGCTATGTGTTGAGATCATCCAGTAACAAAGGACAGTGGAGCCAGGTGCAGGCAAGAGACCTCTTGAATTTTAGATCTAAACAAAGCAGCTGCTGCCAGCACACACGTGCACCATTTTGTCATGCACTTTAATGCTGTGTGAAGTCACGTAATTGGGAAATGCTGCCCTTTGTGCTGGAGGACAACAAACTGTGGAGCAGGGCAGGCAATATGAAGACAGGAATACATGAAATACGGATTCTTGCCAAGCCACATATAAAATGATTTCATTATTTTTTGATGAAGGGAGGCGTTCATAGGGATGCACTACTCAGTAATTCATGGAAATAAGGTTTGTATGTGCCACTTTGAAATGACTACTCTCCAGAAAACCCCTGTATGCACTCAGACTAAACTAATCACAGAATATTCTTATATGAACAAATACTTTTTAAGCTGGAGCCTAACAAAGCAAACTTGAAACTACTTAAATACATAAGGGCTTTTGTAAATAAAGCCAGGGCAAAGCCTTACTCTCTCAGAATTCCTAAAACTAAATCGGCATTTACATTAGCTCTCTTTCATGTCTTCAGGAAAAAAGTCCTATGTACTATCTATATCAACACAATTTAAGTATGGTGCTGGGAATAAGGAAATGTGGACATTTCTATAAACAAGCATCATTTTAATTTAAACTTGAGTCAATCACAGAATTGCTTCAAAATGGAAAAATTCAGCTTCAAACTTTTCTCTCTACTCTGATCCCAGTTGGCTAGGAGATGCAGGTATTTTCTCATGGAAAAACACTTCCTCTCCCCCATTTTCAGCCAGTTCAGTTTCAGAAATTATTTGGGATTATTTTCATTGTGTGTAACCTCCCTCTCAATTTTCTTCTCATGATTGAGATCTCATTTTGCATGTTTAGCTTTCTCTGAAGATTAATGTTTGCCCTAGCAATAAGACTCTCCAGATGTGTTATGATCTAATAACACTGTGGTTAACCCTTGTCTGCTGTCAGCAGCTTGCTGAACCACCTCATGTGCTTTACCAAAACCTAGCTTTTGATTATGTACTTTCTGGGCTCCAAGCAGCAGGAGCCATTAGTTGAGTAGGTGTGCTCTCCCTCCGTGGGGGTTGTATCCACCAGTGGGCTCAGGAACCTCTGCCCAAAGATTTCCCCTTGGAACCATGCTGTTAACATGGCTTCTCCTCTTAACATTCCTAGCACAATAGCGGAATGGGGGCTTGCGGGATGTCTGTGTGGTCTTCATGAGGCCAAACCTGTGACTTTGACCAGTAACTCTAGGTTCCTTCTTAAATTATCATCTCATTTTTCCCTTGTATGGTTCTTAAGTCTCACATCCACATTTTCTCTTTGAAGGTCTTGCCTTATCACCTGGCCAGATGGAAGCAAATTGCTTTTCTAATGAGTCACTCCTTGAATGTGGATTGAGGTTTGTGGTTGGAGTTGCAATCTAGGTGAATTTTTGGGGATTGTACAGACTTTACATCTGTAGCTCACAGGGGTCACTCTGATGGAGCTGGGATTTGACCTGGCAGGACTCACTTTCTTTGGGTATTATGTGGCATGTAGTCTTTATGTTGCCTTGATTAAAATTAGCAAGACTTTCCTGTGTATGTGCATTAAGATCTTGTCTCCTTTCTTATCTGCTATGTAGGTGACAAGTGGAACTCACCACTGTCACAAATTTATTTGATGAGAAATGTCATTCTGGTCCGTGCCTCCAAATCAATTCTGTTTCTTGCCTGCCTTCAGTTGTAACTTCTGCAGCTGGCCTTGAACCATGTTAAACGCTTAAAACTGCTGGAGAAGTGTACAGAAGCTAGTGAGAACTGCTACAGGTAGAGCCATAACAGTGAACAGACAGGGCGTGCTAACCCTGTTACAATGAAGTTATGTATCAGTTATATAATACAGTTATAATTTTGTATCCTAATTCACAGGGTCGTTACTTCTCATCATATTCTTTATTTACACTGCATGCTAATTACTCTGTAAAGAACCAAGTACAAGCTTCTGTAGTAATGCAGCACTAAAAAGAGACTTCATACTACGTGCATTTTAAAATAACATTGTACAAAGTGACAGCCTCTGTCTATCGTTTTTAATTTGATGGGTGCACAAGTAGGCTGGCTTTGCACATACTGGAGTTTGTGTAAATGGCTAACAAGTCTTCATGACAAAACCAATAAAAGCATCAACAGGCACTGGAACGTTTTTTCATATTACCAAGTTTTGATAATTCTGTAGGAAGAGGTATATAAAATGACTGCTTCCTCATACACAGTACGAGTCAGACAGAAGGAGATGCAGAACCACTGAATCTGATGAGGTTGCTTCAAATTCACATATGGAAGTTGTAGCATCTGCAGCAGCAAAG
Organism: Bolborhynchus lineola; assembly: GCA_025448015.1. Taxonomy (NCBI): domain Eukaryota; kingdom Metazoa; phylum Chordata; class Aves; order Psittaciformes; family Psittacidae; genus Bolborhynchus; species Bolborhynchus lineola. The sequence goes on from JAOEHX010056144.1 coordinate 28,074, forward strand.
GGGATTTATATTTGCCACAGATTTCAAAGTGCAAAAACAATGCAAGATTACAATGACAGGACTTGCTCTGTGTGGCCATTAAATCAATGTGGGTTTTGTTATATGTTTTTATTTATTGTTTTGCTTTTCTGTAAATTGTGGAACAGAGCTTCTAGTCCATGTCCAGATATAGAACTGTAACAGAACATAAATTGCAAGCACCATTTGAGCTCCTCTCAGCAGAGCTATGCTGAGAATATAGCCTCATCTCATGTAATATATGCATTTTGAAAGTTAAATTTTGAAATAAAGGTCTGTCTCTATGAACAGCATTCTTAAGAACCTGGGGGTTAGTGAAGGAGGCCAGGCAGAAAGTTTTGTTTATAATGGTGAAAGGGCTGGTCCTTTGAAATGGGATGGTTCTGATTGTGCCATCTTTATGTATTTTCAGAAAATGGCATTTAACAGTAAGATGGCAATGATAATAAGATACAAGATCTTACATGTGACATTGAATGCGTCCTGGCTGATGGTGATAAACAATATTTTCAACAGGCTGGGAAACATCTGCTTTCCTTCTGTAATGCCTGAGCTGAAGAAAACTGGATAGAAAATAGCATAGTGATCTTTTGTGTCACATTTGGGCCATTTCTGGTAGGAAACTTTGAGTGTGGTCGTAAGCCTTCATGGGACCCTTTCTGACTTACATAGGTGTGATTCCCCTTTGAGAGGTGCCCAGGAGACACCATTACTCTGTCAGAGGGCAAGGCTGTAAAAGATGAAAAGCTGTGAAAATGCTTGGGTATGTATATGTATTTAAATATGATTTTGTGGTTAGGACTATTATCAGTGCTGCCTAGTGCCTGGGCTCAGGTCTTAATCCTGCAAAAAGCCTCTGTACTCTCTGGCAGCTTGCTTCATCTTTCTGAATTAAGTGCAAAATTTTTACCTGTGGCTCTTTCTTACATTGGTAGTTATCTGGGGCAGAACTGTGCTACTCCCTGTGCTAATGTCCCTGCCTCTTCTGGACTCCAACAGCATAACTTGTAATTAGGTTGTGAGTGCTGTCATCGCTGTTCCTCAAAGAGGGAAACTGAGGCAGGGTGTCACTGTACAACTGGAGTATTGGTGTTGAGGAACTTTTGCATATATATATATATATATATATATGCCAACTCCAGGCTAATGCCCTGTGAGCCCAGGACTCAATGAAGATCATTCTTTCATAGAGGACTCCTGAAGATACTGTTTATTCTACAGTTTCTTCTCCATCTCATGTCAGTTTGTACCATGCAAGGGAGAGTCATATAGCAAGACCACTTGTTTCTTTAACACTTAAATCTGCATGAATGTATGAATATGGAGATAAAAGTACTAAAGCTTCCTTGTCTGCCTTTAAAAGCTTAATGGTAACATTTAGACTTTAAACTTTCATTTGTATGTGATTCCACAATGGCTAATTACTTCTGCCAAATATTTTTTCTTGCATGTTATTACAAAGGATAGTGAGATTGAACTAAACATGGTATCTATGGTTCAAGAGCTGAAAAATTAATGATTCCTTCTCTAGCCTCCTGTGTTTGATTTATAATTCATACCTGATAAAGCACAAATGCACATCTGAGCCAGCTATTGCCTCTTCATTTACTCTATAGATGTGGGTTTTTAAGTCTTCCCTTGATGGATGTTGGGGACTTTTGAATTTTGGACCACAGCGTGCTCCTGAAGAAGGTGGTTACCAGACCCACATGTTCTTCACCTGTCATTTCCTTCAGACTCTGTATCCTGTCTAGTGTCTGGCCCCAGGACTTGTGTTGACCCCAGACTGTGGAGCTGCTTTAGCAGGCTGCTGCCATGACCCATGACTTTAAGAGTCAACTGAGTGTGTGGTTTACCTTTTCAGAGGCACTTGATAGCACAAAGAAATGGAGAAGTACAGGGGGTTTAAGTATCATAAGTAACTAGGTGCAGCCACTCTCCATCTCAAGGAGATCCATGGGTCTAGACTAAGCACTAACCGCTGTATGTAACACATCCTTCACTTCCTGTGTGACTTCTGAGCAGTCTTCACAGTCACTCTGGGTCTTCCTGGGATATCTGGCTGCCTCTTGTCTGGCTCTTTGCTGGGTTTTTTTTCTGTTCTCAGTCTTCCACTTGACAGGTGACCTCCTGATCAGTCTGTTCACATAGATTCTGTAAGGCCTTTTGCCCAATACACGTGCATAGGGTGATCCGCTGCTTTTTCACCTGAAATGCCACAGTACAGGAAAGGGATTCATGGTACAAGGTACACTTCAAACTCTAATCCCATCTGTTGGGCTGTGGTGGGTTTTATGAGTTGATGCAAAAATCTTTCTGTATTGGAACTATATTTTCCATCTTATTCCTCAGTAAGAAGTTATGTATTCTCTGTGAATTGACTTGTCCAGAAAAGTAAGAGTTGGGTTGGGTCAACAGGTAGAGAGTTGTCCAGCAATTTTCCAGTTACCTTATGTTCTTCTGAACATGAGAGCCCTGTTTAGTGAAGTGATGCACTGCATCCTGCAGTTTTGTGATAGATATGCTGTGTGCTTTTGTTTTCATCTTTCAGAGTGGTTTTTATTTATTTGTGTTGCATCAACTGCTGTGGAAATGAGGAAAAGCTATTTTGAGAGCAATATCCACTTGGCATTAAAAAAGTGTCTCTTCTTGCCAGTTTTCTTCTCAGTTCCCTTAGAAATACTTTTCTGTTGGGCTGCTTCTGCTATTGTGTGTGTTGTGGTACGTCTCCAAAACAGCAAACTATGCATGTATGATGGGTGGATGCTTGCATGTCTGATGAGGGGTTGATTCCCCTGGGCATGTAAGTCCTGCCAACTCTTTAGTTAGAAAACATGAGGTTTCAATATACATTCTGTCTCTTGGTCCCAGTTTGGCTTCTTCCTTTGGAAAGCATTTCTTTGGAGCAAGGAATTATGTACTGGGTTTTTTTTTAATTTTTTTTTTTTTTTTTTTTTAATAAATAAGAGTTTACAGTTATATTGAGATAAATTAAACTGCATCTAATTCAGACTTCTTCCCTTAGTTCCCTTCTCACTCTTTCCTACCATGCCTGTTTAAATAACTCAATGAAGCTGTCTAAGAATGACACAGATGGGATGAAAAGCACATCTAAAGCTAGAACCAGATTCTGATCTCCTGTGACATGCTAATTGGAATCTTACTGCAAAGTGGTTATTCCTAGGCATTCAAGTGGGTGCTTGCTTGGTTTAAATCCCTTGGAGAGCTGTTGGTCCTGTGATACTTCATCTGCCTCTATTAGCCTGCGCATTCTGATCCTTAACCTTCTAAAAGAGGACTGTCTGCTGCCCAAGGACAAGATCCTGTTCCCTAATGTAGAAGCGATGAGTTTTTCAACAGAAAAAGAGAGTAATATTCCTCAACTTCCTCTTGGAAATGACTGAATCATTTTTGTTAAAGCCTTAAAGTGGGACAGATACTTTACTTGAAGGGGAGAGCTAACAGAAAGACTGCAGTCTTAGTTAATTTGGCAAAGTGATTTATAATGGAAAATACTCTGCTACACTGCTGTATACCTGTGCACTCTCAGTGACATTAACAGATCTGAACACACTCCCCACTGATTTTTCCTGTGGCTGCTAGTTTTCAGGTATTTCTCTTCACTCCTCTGTTTCAGGTTGGGCTTCCTAATTTTTAAGAAGCAGAGCTCTGCTGAAAGTCAGTCCTCTTAAATCTGCTACTTCCATAGGGTGACAGTTTTAAAAAGATCTTGTTTGCTCTTTGTCCCAGTTCAGAAAACAGTAATTCAAACAAAATTATGTCTTTTAGATAATTTAGACACTTCAGACAATGTACCAGTCTGCCCTCATTTAATTGCTAGGGGACAGGATGGAAAGACAGGAGAGTAGAATTGTGAATTAATGTGTCAAGGCAAGGATTTCTTTCATTTTCCCCCCATCTAAATGTTTAGACAAAGTGTATCTAAGGAAGAAGCTGCAGAGTGGGAAGGAATCTTCTGGATTCCCACAGAAGTAACACAGAAGGCATTTTATGTTTTCTCCAGTAATGTAAAACCACTTGACTATCACTTCCCTGACTTACCTGTGATATTTTGAAGGTTATTGGAAGAAAGGTATGTAAGGGAGGCTTAGACTAACTCACTGCTGATTTTTTTCTCTTTGCTGTAATAGCCTTGTCCAGGTCTCTTCAAAAAGCAGAAACCTGTTAAAAGTTAATAGATCTACACTGAATTTCCAAATTATTAGTAGTTCTCTACCTGCATCTTAACTTTCTTTTTGTGCTTATTTAACTAAATCTTGGAAATAGCCTTCTAAAAAGATAATCAATAAATGAATTCATGATGGCTGCTGCTCTAGGCACATTTGAGAGGCAATCATGTAATTGAAATCAAGAAATTTTAGATTTCAAACTAAAGAAAATAAAAATAATAAAAAAAATAGCATCCCTAAGGGGAAGGTACTGCATGTTCAGGTCTCTTGTCATGGCCTGTTTTATTTATAAATATAAAAAATGTTCAAGCTCTTTGTGTTCTAGAGGTACTGCTAGTTCAGTGTTCTTCATTGTGCTCCCACAATATAATAATCCAAAAAACATGTTTCCATACAGATACTAGAAGGTTTTAGGTGCATTAGATTATAAATGTGTATCTGGAAATAAACTGCCAATCTCCATTTTTGAATGAGCCTTAGGGGAAGATTCAGGCACAATAAAACAGACTTGTTTAGTGACGGTTCAGCGTCACTTCACTTGCCATGTGTGATCACCCTATGAAGAGCTGCGTCCTGCTGTAATGACAGTTTGTTGGAAACTCTCCACAGATTCATTGGAACTTGGCTGAGCCCCAGCTCCACAAATGAGTGGTCAGAAGAGACTGTTTGTAGGACACAAGTCTGTCCAATTTGTAGTGTTCATTTGATTCTTTTTTTTAATTAACACTTTAAAAAGTGTGTAAGCGGAGTGCCAAAAAGGCAAGAAATGATCAGCTAAAACATTTTATTGCAACACATGATGCTGTTGCATACTATCGTAGGAACATGGCACTTAGATACAGCAGTATTTTTTTCTGTGACTTTTGTTCAGTTTGTGGTCAACAGCAATTTAAAATACTTTAAATAGTCTTCAAATAAATTCTGGCACTTTGCCCTGTTTTTCTCACCCTCCTCCCCCAGTACATCTCTCTTTTCCCTGAATTCCCTTAAAGTCCAGCATCTCGATGAATTTAAAGCAAACAAGTTGAATTTTTTTCCCACTTTTTTCTATTTTTTTTTCCCCTGTAGAACTGCTTTCTGTGTGGTGTCTCTACCTTAAAGGTGATTGGCATCAATTAAGTAAGGAAATACAATTGTCCATAGTCCTTTTTACATCCTGTAATTACAGTCAGGTTTAGTAAGATCTGGCTGGTTGATTTCTGATGAAATAATCTTTCTCCTTTTTAACTGCTGTTTCCACAGTACTTTGTGTGAGACTTGTCACTACCAGTCCTTTCAGAATTGCATTGCAAGGGTAGTGAATGTTAGGATGAAAGCTTAAATGAGCAGAGCTAGTGATGACGGCAGATTTAAATGCACCCTTGCTTATGATTCATGTTGTAATGTTTCCTATAGAATTACCAGTTTATGGCTTCAGAGTCTGGAAATATTCTGTGCAGGTAGACTGTGCCAGGTGCTGGAGCCATCAGTATAAAGCAGGCTTTTGCTGTGTTGGGGCTCCATCCTTGCTACAGCCCTGCATGCAGCAGGCTGGGTGAATGCTCACTCAAGACTCTCCCTTTACCCTGCCCTACTGGGTTACTCCTGGTTGCTGCCAGCACCTACCAGCCACTCTCATGCTCCCCTTCCTCAGTAGGGTGATGGAGAAATTAAGATGAAAAAGCTGATGGGTTGAGAGGAGGACCTATTACCATCATGGACAAACCAGACTCGGGGAAAATTAATGTACTGCCAATTAAAATAGACTTGGATAGTGAGAAACAAAGACAAAACCTAAATACCTTCCCCCCTCCCCGCCGTTATTTTTTGCAAGCTGATCTTCATGCATTCCCAAATCTTCTATCTCTTCCTGCCCACCCTGAGCAGCAGAGAGGGGATAGGGAATGGGGAATTGTGGTCAGTGAGTAACAGTCCTTCTGTGTTGCTCCTTCCCCTTCACGTTTGCTGCAGTGTGGGCTCTCCATGCGCTGCAGTTCCTGTCAGGAGACCTGCTCCGGTGGCCACAGTTCCTTCAGGAGATGCCGATCTGCTCCAGCGTGGGGTCCTTCCTCCACAGGCTGCAGGGGACTCGCACGCTTTTTGCACGCACTTTTCTCACAGTTTTCCCCTCACTCCGCGCAGGTTTTGCCCTTCTGTGATGGGTTTTCCCTCAGGCGGCACCATCCGCTCTGCGGGTTCAAGCAGCGTCCTGTGGTGGAGCCGGCGGGAACCGGCCCGGCCCGCGCCTCGCGGCAGCCCTTCAGCCGGCAGCGCCTTGCGGGTAAACCCAAATCCCCCCAAACAGAACGTAATGCATAGGTGTTGTAGCAGTTTTACACTTAATGTGAATCTTCACATGCAGGAGAAGGAGACCGACGGAGCAATAATAACCGACAGCAATAACAAAAGCCCCTTTGACCTTCATCCCCAGCTGCACCACTGAGGTCAGTCCAACAAGTCGGGAGGAAAATGGATTTTCTTAACTTTTTCTGCGTATCAACTACTTGGTTTTTAGCAGCTCTTAACAAACACTCCTCAGGAAAATTGTCTAATGTGAGAGTGCTGTGATGGCTCACTCTGATATATTAAATTCTTCAGAATTTCCATTGTGATTCTGTGAGTCATGATAATGTGGCTTCTTCAGATGCAACTCAAGTAGTCTCCATTTGCATAGCTTCCTTAACAGCTTCTCTGTCATGGTCTGGGGGTTGTCAGAGTCCAAGCTGGGAGTTTCATGCAACCTTGAGGCACAAACGTGCATCAGTTCTTGTGCGGCTGTGAGCTGCTGGTGTGTACCAAGCATAAGGTGTCCCCCATCAGGGCTGGCTGTAGGCATTACTGTGTAATCGCATGTTAATTTTGACTGGCTGCTTTAAAGCCTTCTCACTCTGCTAGCCTCATGTTTACTTGATGTTTTCTCTTGGTTTTAACACCTGATGACTGCTGCTTTTTGATTACAGGTCTGAGCTTTTTAGAGCAAACTTTCCAGAGAATGCCTGCCTCTTCTCTGAGGCAAGAGAAAGTTTCAAGATGTGGAGACCACATACACTAGCATCCACGTAGTACAGGGACAAAAAGTGAAACATTCACCACAATGTTCCAGGAATAAGTTTGGGTAAATTTGGTAGCTGTACTCTATTATTGGAGAGTACACAGGAAGGGTTGAAGCGGAATAATAATTTGTCGATGTCAGTAAAAGTGACTGGGTCAAAAGCTCTGAGAAATACGGAGTTTCCAGAGCAGAAACACTAAGGCTTCAGCCTACTTTGCAGTTTTTTCTTTTCCTACCCTGAAGCACTCCATCATAAATGCATTTGCTCATATTAATCTTGGTAGGTGTGACAGTAACATGTTTTGCTTTGCCAGAATGGAGGTGACGTGTCCATTTTCTAGTACTTGCCTTCATCTGAAAGACATTATGTGAAACAGTTATATTTTAACTGTTTCCCCTTTGGTTAATTGTCCTGGTAACATAGTTGTAACTGCTTCTGTGTTTCTTGTACAGTTATGTGAGCATGTCTTCTTGGCATTGTTTCTGCCTGATGCCAAGAGATCTGGTGGGGTTACCCAGAGTCATCTGATCTGAATGTCCTAGGCAGAATTAAGTATCAGTAGAGAAACGGTTATAAAACTTATGGTATGCATGTGGGCCCAGGCTGAAAGTTCGCTGGGAGCAGCTGATCCTTGCTTGTAATGAGCAAACTGTGCTGTCAAGAAAGACAAAGTGTTGGACAGAGGAAGGAGTTGCCAGGATTGCTCTGAACATATGTGTAGTGATAATTATTCAGCTCTTTTTCAGTGCTGAGGGTACGCAGAGGCAAGTAGGTGACACCTATTGTCCTAAGCCCTGCACCATTTATCTTTACTCACTAGTACCTTTTTAAGCCTAACTACTGCTTGTAGCCTTGTGTTCTTAAAAACCTGCTGAAGATACCTACTTCTTTTTCACAAACTCTGTATCATTTGGGAAACTAGAGGAAGTTTGTTATGACTTTCTGGGTTTTTTTGAACGCTTTTACTGTTTGTAGCTTGTCTCCCTAAAGAAATGATATTCAAAGGTTCACCTATTCACTCCTATTCTGAACTCTTAAAACTATTACCTCTACCTATCAAGTTCAATAAGGGCATTGAAACCTTTAAAGTAATAATAGAAATTTGGTGTCTGAGCACAGGAGAAAAAAAGAAAGGGATTATTGCCCTGCTGAGGCAATAGTTTTCATGTGACCTTGACACTTTACATCTGGACAGATCTCCAAGTTTGCGATCCTCATTGGAGAACTGTTTAGCCAGGTCTCAAGTGTGATTTCCCTTGTTTGCCTGCCAGGGGAACATGAAGGAAAATGGAAAGAAGAGCCTCTTTAGAGTTATAAGATAGTATTCTGAAGGAGAATGTAGAGGAGACGGATATATATGTGTACAGACATAATATACAAAGGAAAATAAAAGAGTGTGAGCAGTGATTGCTAGGATGGGGTTGATGTAGGGTGCTTATTCATGGAAAACATTTGTTCATCTGTTCATGAAATCTGTTGTTTCATCTTAATATAGAGGAGCTCTCAGATCACCTTCATGTATAATTAGAAAAAACACATTGGGTGTTAACCCAATTGACTGTCCTTCCTAGGCTCCTTTAAAAATACCGGAGAACTGCTTTTAATGCCTCTGTTTATTTTGGTACAGTATCCAGACTGCTGGAAACATGTTTATAGCACAGTCTAATGCGCTGAGGCTCTTCTCTTTAGATTCCAGTGCCTCATGGCTGGATAGAAAAAGCTGATGCTTTCTAAATATGTATTTATGTCAGACTGTGGCTTGCACTAACAGATAATGCCATGAGAAACTGCCTATTTAATGCCACCTTAGCTAAGCATATGATACAGAGTGATCCTAGTTATTGTGGTGTTCATTTACTTCTGTGGTAATCAGGATTATCAACACCTGATCTGTGTTGTGAACATCACCAATTATATTAGGTCATCTGTATTTAAGCTTGATGACTTCATGGGAAACCATTTTAATTTACTGTCTACCTGTGAAGCGCAAATTCCAGGTCATCTTAGAAATCTGGTTAGTGTTTTAGATGCAAGAAGCCCAAGTATATGAAAATAGTATTTACATTAAACTGGAGTTATAACTTTGCTGTGAGTTCCTGGAGTAAATCTAAGTATAAACTGCTTTTTACCATGCTGCCAAGTTTTGTACCCACTTAAATGTAGTTTTAATCTCTTACTCTTCGCACTTCTTTTCCAAAAGGAAATGCATTTTGCCTGATGCATAATGACTAACTTCGTTAGCTGGAAGACAGCTCTGGAGACTGTGCTTTCTGAGAGAAATATCTTCCTCAGCATGGAGAAAGGTAGTGAGGCATAAAATAAAATAAAAGTTTGTTTTGAAAAACAAAAATGATGCAAAACATTTAACAGATAATCTTTATAGTGCAAGATTGGAGTTGTTTGGGTCAAACTTGCTGCTTGAAGTCACAGTTTGTTCCCAAATGGTTTAAAAAGACAGTTTCCTGCGCCTGATATCCCTGCCCATGTGAATATCCCCCTGCCCTACTTATTCATGGCTTACGAGGAGTTGGTGCTCACTCTCCTTTTTCTGACCAGGCTGAGACCATTGGACTTAGCTCTTTCTCACTGAAGTGGGATAATACTGAAAAGCTGGCATTCTCTTCCCTTGCTCTCCCAAATCTAAAAACCCACTGGAAAATCTTTATTGCAGTTGGCCATTTGCTGCTGGTGCAGCCAGCATAGACTATGGTGAATTTTGCTTCAGCATGTCTTAGAAGGAACTGAAAGGCAGTGTTTTCCAGTGTGCCTCTGACAAGTGCCTATGCTCACTTTAAAATCTCAAGCAGTCAAAAAGCTAATAATAATAATAATGAACTCCTAAGGCTGGCTAGAGAAGAGAATTGATGTGCTTTATAGAGTAACTTCTCTGTCAGTGTTTTGGCTTAATGTGAATAGTAGTTAAGTCCTTCTGAATTTCAGCAGAATGTAGGCATTTTAAGTGATTTAGAGGTTTTTTTGAAAACACTGTTATCATACCATGACAGCATTTTAATAAACTACTTTTTTGAATTACAACTGGAACTAATATCTGCTGAAGTAGTAGCTTTTTCTGTATGTAGCAGAGTTGTTGCCAGGAATATAATGAGTACTTGAAGCCCAAATTTGATGTAGTGAGTCTAGTTGGCTTCTTCAGTAACTTGCTTGCAAAGCATAAAAGATCTACTGGAACAAGCTCACCCTTTGCTTTTGAGGAACATTCCTGTTTTTTAGTAACAGGTTGAAGATTCAGTATTGTTAAGCTATCAGTTGCTCTCAAATAGA
>JAOEHX010056148.1:8414-19639 GCA_025448015.1 Bolborhynchus lineola
GAGAAGTGATATTTTATTAACATGTCCTCATTTAAAATTAGATAATGATAAGACAAAATGAGGAGCATTTTGCTTCCAATGCAATTTTCATTTTTTCCTATTTTATATTCTGCTTTTGAATTTGGAGGTTTGAGTGCAAAGTGAGGAAGTCAGAAATTTACAGTAGGAGAGGTAGGTACCAGTCTAGCACTGCATTTTCCCCTCAGGAAAATGACAGAATTTTATAATGTGAAAAATAGTATTCCGTTTAAAACAGATCTGTTGTTCAGAAATTCCAGTTAATATTTGAATGCTGAAATCGTTAGTATTGAGAAAAAAGAGAACTTTTAAATCTGTTTGTATGATCAAGTAATAATAGAACAGTCAGATGAAGGAATTAACTGAGTAATCTATAGTGTGTGTTTGCACAGTGTCAGCAACTCTGCACTAGCACTCCTGGCCCTGGTTTCCTGTGGAATGTGCGAGGTCCCTGGGATCTGTCACACAATACACCACATAAAGATGATGAGTAGAGGTGGCTTTGCTGGGCAACTGACCTCCTAGTTTTGCCCATAATAATTTATTTGTGTGGCTATACCCTAAGACATACTAATACCATACATACCTTGGCTGAAAACTGATGCAACATGTTGAAAATAAGCATCAAATACCCACAACTCAGCTCAAATGAAGAGGCAGGAGCTGGCTGCTCTCTAAAAACAGGCCAATGTGTAGAGGGGTCTAATGTTAACGTGTACAGAGAGTTATGCCCCATAGCATCCATTGTTAGAAGGTTTTCTCAGAAATGCAACTTCAAACTAGCTTCTGGTGGCAGAACTCCAGAAAAGCTGCTTATACAAGTGCAGCCTGTGACCTCTTGCCTTCCCTGTTCTTGGCAAGGGCCTCATCTATTGCATTTTGAAAGGTAAAATAAAATGCAGCCGAGTAGAACAGAGTGGTTTTCTTTTTGCTAAATTTGACTTGTTGTTGTTGTTGTTGTCAGTTTTAAGCAACCTTTTAGTTGATGTCTTTAACTGTTAAGAACCAGGATCCCCTGGGTGAGGGGGAAACCCCAAACACTGTTTTATAGCTTCTGCTGGTGGATTAGTTGTAAAGCAGTAAATGTTTGTGTGTGTGGTCACCCTCCTTGATGAGGAGCCTGTCTAGTAAAGTCATGTCCAGTTCTCAATTTTTGAAGCTTGCCTAAGGAGTGATGTTCTGAGAGACAAAGTGTGCGCTGCAGGAGCAGTCTTCAAGGGCTCTTTCCTAATTTAAGAAAATGAAGAACATGAATATGCAGAAGCAGAAAGACTTCCATCTTATTCTTCAGTAGCTAAGTATCTGCTGTCCCTCGTTTGAAGAGGTGTCTCTCTTCAATGTATGGACATTTGCTAATATTCTTAATGATGGACACTAAAAAAACTGGGACCAACGTATTTCGTAAGGGTAGATACCTAAGTCCACATTTGGATACTTAAACAACTAGGTTCATGTTCTAAGTTGCTGAGCCACAAAGCAATAGGAAATGCTTCTGGCTTTTTTGAAAATCAGAGTACTTATTTAAGTGTCTAAATACAAGTGTTAGCTTAGGTCTTTAGAAAACAGAAATCAGCATATCTCCATAGAAGCTGATGGTTAATATGCTGGTTTGTACAAGTTGAGGCTTTGGCTCCAAGGCTGGAAGCACTGATCCAGATGAATTTCTCTTTATACCATAAATATAAACTAAGTACAAGTTGAGTAAGTAATATCATTGTGATTTGACATAATCTTTCATTAAAAATAATAAAAAAAAAATAAATACCTTTCCTTATTTAGCTTCAAATAAAAATCTCACAGTTAAAATGTTTAATAATTCCAGCAAAATTTTCTTCTAATTGATTCTTGTTAGATGTGAAGCCAGGTTGGGCAGTGTATAGTCTCATCGCAGAACTCACCTGAAGTATTTTCAGAGATGAGGCAATCAGGTTGCCCTGGAAGTGTGGTTTCTTTACTGGGCATTAATCACACACCTTGTTTGGTCTCTAATTTGTGGACCAGTTAATGTTTTACGGTAAATTTAGAATATTAGAAATAGTTCCACATGCGTGTCATTCACATTTTGCTGCTTTTCTCATAAGGCTACCTATTTGGAATAAGAGGTAATATTAGTCCCTAAGAGTTCATATGGGTCTCCTAGTTTTAGGTTGTACTGAATGTTTTGTCCAGAAAATAACTAAAGCAGGGATTGAACTAAAAGGTGAGCTCCAAATCATCAGAAATCCCAGGTCCCAGTCTACATTTTGATGTACGCTCTGCGTATGTTTCTCATTCCGATAATTTTGACTGACGGATGTTATTGTGATTGGCTTGATTTTTGTCATACAAGTTTGTGATATTACCTAGTGCAAAACAAACAGCAAAATGAAAAAGCCTTTGTTTAAATATTGTCATACATCTCCTTTGTGGATCTGCTGGGCTTGAACCTGGCTGAGCTGCTCCACTGGAAGGTGATGTACTTTAATGTGATTGTGCTGTGTAAATAAGCAATATCATTGTCTTCTTTCTCCACCTCTCAATTCTATTTTCTGGGTGTAGACTGTCTTCTGAGACTCCTATTGCCAGTTGCCTTAGGCCCTGAACTAAACGGGCACACATGCCTTTGCCAGAGCTCCCAACTTGTGAGCAGTCACCCTTTGCACTTACCTCCCATGAAACTGAAGGCAATGAGGTGCCACAGATGACACAAAACTATGTCTTTACTACAGCCAACACAAAAGAAACCAACTTGGGCAAACCAATTCTGAATCATAGAATCACAGAATAGGTAGGGTTGGAAAGGACCGTATGGTCTCCTAGTTCCAACCCTCCTCACATGGGCAGGGATATCAAACACTAAACCATGTCATATGTGTTTCTGTTTCAACTTTCCTACCATGGGCCACTGTCTGGCCATAGTTTATGCTTTTGGCAGTGCCCAGCACCCTTTGATTCTCTTGCATAATGATGTTTTCTGGCTTGGATTGTATCTGCCTTTCTGCCTCCTTCAACCTTGCCTGGCTCCGAAGTCAAAAATCTTATCTGCAGTATCTTATACTGCATAAATATTGCCTGATGTCTTTGAATACTGTTTGATATTGTTGCACAACCTCCATATACATAGCTGGACAATTTTGTTTTGCTTTGATGTATACTATTGCCATTCTCATGACTAAATGGGAGTCTGTAAGGCTTAGTAAGTTAGCAGAGTTCTGGGTTTGGCAAACCTGTGACTTAGCCTTGGCAACAGATGATGGAGTGCATATTCTGCAAGGCATTTATAAAAGGGATTTCATCACATAAACCAGAATTCTTCAGCTGCCTATAAAAGAGATTACCGAAATAATCTGTGGACAGATTTGCTGAAGCAAAATCCCGAAGTCCACATTCTGTATCTATGTTGTTGTCCCTCAAGTAAGTTCCATGTTTCCAGTGGGATAAAGTTAGCTCTGTGCATAAATTCTTGTGGCTCAGTCTTAATATTATTGCAGAGCAACTTGGTCACCAAGGATGGCTCAAGGGATGCCAACCTGTCACATGGAAGAGCTTGCCACCACAAGCTATGCAGCTACATAGCAAACTGATGACGGCCAGGGGACATAGACTTAAAATATAATCAAATCAATGACTGGCAGTATACAAGCTATAGGAGTTGGAATATTAATAAATTTTAATTTCCTTTTGTGCTCTGAAGCTTCTTCTTGTGTTCCAAGACCTTATTTTCTTCAATATATTTTACATCAGGCTAAAGCTTGAATGCTGTTATGTGTTGAATATGTAATTACTGCTAATAATAAATAGATTTAAAGAAGTTGGCTGTACTCCCTGTAGGTTTAACCTAGAGAACTGTCCCCAAGGTTAAGGGGAAGCTTAGTTTTGAACCCATTTAGTGCTTGAGAAATAATGCTAGGTGGCTGCTTTAGAGTAGATGTCAGTTCACTGCAAAGATGATTGCATGCCCCAACTCCCCGCAGTTAATATATATGCAACCAGAAAGTGCTGTTATTAAGTCACATACTCAGTAGCTATTACTGTGACCTAAGTTTGAACCAGAAACCTAGAAATGAAACATTCTTGGGTTTCCCTTTGAATTTTCTCCTTCTTTTATGAATCTCTTTCATTCTTTGTCAGAGTGTTGTGGTCAAATAGCTATATAAGACCCATCTGTCAGCAGAAGCAAAATGATACAGTTTTCTTTAATACAGGATTTTATGCATCAGTGTAAAACCTCTGAATTGAATGGCTATTGGTATTCTCAATCCACACTCACAAACTTTGGAAGTTAAAAGTCAGCAGAGAAGTTAATGAAAGTATTTGACTTGTCAGTGATCAAAGTTCAGAACTGTAAAGAGCATTTATTAGTTGGTGACTGATACAATGCTTTCCCTTGTGTTTTTTTTCCCTGCTTTCCATTAATATCTTAGATCTTTTTTCATACCTGCCTTAGCCTAACAAAAGCAGCTGTTATTCTAAATTTCTGGCCATAGAAGCTGATAAGTGAAGTGATTTTCAAACAGATTTTCTGGCCTACCTTCTCATTAGCAAACGATTACTCTGGAAAGGTTGTGACAGTAGAATGAAGGCTTAGTTTTCCTTTGATATAAGTCAATGTAAGTCAAGAATAGTTCACAGAAATTTGTTTTTCTCTCTCTAGGGCATGCTGCAAGTAAACAGAGAATCTGATAGTGATGCTAGAATGCTGTTAATATCATATTAACAATATTAGGAAGCAGAAATGAAAATGGAAGAGGATGGGTATATAGCACTATACCTTAAGACTTTAATATATATTAAATATAGATACTTTTCAGATAATAGCCACATTCTCCAGTAGTGTTATTGTATGGAATTTATGTGAGCCGACATCAGCAACAAGTCAGCTAAAGAAGCAAGTTCTGCTTCCATAAAATTGCTTTTGCTAGTGCGATGTGTTTTACTTTATCTTGTCTCTGGTTGCCCTAACATTTACATAAGCCTGAGGAGGAAACACAAGCATGTGCCTGATCGTTATGGCTAGTTGAGCAAAACAAAGCTAAGTAAAATAAATCCTGCATTGCAACTTGCTCATTTGATAGGATGGCAGAATGCCTACATGATGCTCCTCTGGGTTCTGTTCCACTCCTTGTACCAAATGACAGTCCTTAAAGCTGAACTTAGTTGCGATTAAAGGCACTATCTCCTCTGATTCACTCATATGAGCTGTAAATTAACCTCGGAGTGGTAAGTAGTGCTTTTTTCCACGTAGCCTTGTACAAGAGAGATGGATTTTTTTTGCATGTTTTTGTTTTAGAGGGAAAGGCAAGTGGGAGGGGCTAAGCTAAATTAAATACATGACAGGTCTCACATGTAAGTGCCATTTAAGCAGGTCCTTCCAAACTTTAGCTTAGTTCTTAGTAGTATTATGTATTTTAAAGACATTTTTTCATTTCTATGGGCTGCCAGACGTACTGCTGATACCTTCTGATCATAGATAATTTGACATTGATTTTCCTAGCACACGTCAGGGTTGAAATCTGGTCTGTAACTCATCCAGATGATCTATTCATAACAAATAGTGCCTTCTGGCAGTTGCACCACAGCTGAATATTGTTAAACTGAATTCATCATTTCATTTGTTTCTGATTGCTCTATAATGTTTACATATCTTACATATTAGTATGATCTTTTATAAAGCACACACTAAGGTTAAATCTTCCCAGACAGAACTGTTTTCCCCTTCCACCCTCCCTCAGAAGGTGTTGAACTCTTTCTCCCTTCAAATGAGCAGGAGTCTTGGAAGTGCTTAACGCTCATCTGAAATGATGGGCTCAGCAAGTAGGACTGTGTGGGTTGGGGAGACATGGAAAGGTGACGTTTTCCTGCACAAAAGGATTCTTCCCCCTCCACATAGAATAACTATGAGGTGGAATTGCTTGTCTGAGTGTAATACTTCTGTAAGTATCATCACATGGCAATAGTCTCCCTGTGAATGCATTCAACTGAAACATTTATAGACACTGCTTATGGCTGAATGAGTGAACAGGCTCAGATTCTTCTCATCTCCCATTTTCAGACTCCTGATGTGATAACTGGTGTGCAGAGATCATTCTAAGGTCTAGCAGAGGATATCCTCTCAGTGTTTCAGTTTCACTGTATGTAAAAAGAATAAACGTTAATGCATCTCACAATGGGATTGTGTGACGGGATGAATTTATGTTAAATAGAAGGCAGAATATCAGAGGCTCCCTTTGAATTCGGATTTTAACTTTCAAAGAAGGATGACATTTCTTATTTGCTTTAAAAATAAGAATCAATTGCCCATAAATCTAAACCAGATGTTGTTTTTCTATGAAAAAGATTAAGGATTTTCTTAAGCTCATTAAAGGAAAAAAAAAAATAATGACAACACGTTGATCCTCCTATATCATCATCAGAATGTCTGAAGGCAATGGAAAGCTGTGAAAACAACATGGTATTAAAGTAACAAAATTAGCTCTCTACGTCTGGCAAATAATGCTTCTCTTCCGGGTTCTGTGGCAAACTTTGCCCTCTTTCTCCAACCTACGCTTATGTCTAGTCTTGTGTTTTAGTGGGATGGAGTGGTATGTGTACTCAAACAGAAGTTGGACTTTTTCTTGTGAAAATACTGATGCCAGCTGCTGCATGGCTTGAAAAACTGAGCCATCATCCAAATATTTCAAGGAGGGGAAATGGAAACCATTTGCTATTTCTTATGCAAGTATCTATGGAAGAATGTTCATGCTGTTGCTTCTCAGAGCTTGTATGTCTGGTTTGGGGAGTATTTTATTTCCTACTTTTCTCACTTTCCATGTGCATCAAACCCCAGAGTCTGAAAAACGTGACTTAAACTCTTTAAGTGGAAGGAGGATGGTGCTGTACACGGTATCGCTAAAGCCCAGTGTCATGGCGAATGTTCCTTATTCCAGTTGAAAGTTTCCACAACAGAAAAAAAATGATAACCTAGTTCCCCCTGACTATATTCATCAGGGTGGCAATATGCAACGGCCTCGTTTGCTGTTTATGTGTTGAAAGTTTGCTGGAATGTGTACAAATGATAGCTCATAACTAAGATGATAGGAAACTCTCAGTGTAATTTGAGAAGAGGCAGCTTGGAAATGTTCTGTCCTGGTAAATTCCTGTGGGTGTCCAAAATACTAGGCCAGAAGTACTGGCTCTGGGGGGAGGTTTGGTCTTTTAAGCAATCTAATCCTTCTAGTGCTATCAGATCTATAGAACAATTTGGTAAATTGTGGACTAACGATAGAAGAAAGGGTTTTTTTGTGTGTTTGTTTGCTTGTTTTAAACTATAGTTCTTGATGTCTAGAACTTCCCCTGATTTCACAAAGCATCTTTGTGTCTTTAACATCCTTAGGCTATTTGGTTTCTTCAGGCTATACGATGTTAGATTTTAAGCTCGATACATCCAGTGTACCTAGATTCTTCCTTCAGAAAACACAGGAGAGTACTGCAAAGTTTGCTGCATCTGAATCATTTTGAGATGGGACTCAAAAACCCAGGTCCTTTCTGACCTAAACATTCCTTCCCACCTACAGAGACGTGTGATGTGTCCACAGCGGTGGAATGGGAATAAGACTGGACGTTTGGGCGCTCAACACGCTTCCATCACTATTTGGGAGCAGATATTAGCTGGGAATTTTGACTGTATTCTGTGTTCTTTGCAAGGTCAGCAATGTGGAATCGGTCTAAAAATCAGGTTATTTTAGGATTTGCTTTCTGTTGCACTTCATTTTGTTATTGAAATTGTAAAAGAAAGCTTGCCCCATAGAGGTGTTGAAAACTCAGAGCTGTAATAATTTGTAGTTTTAAGAGAAAACAAAACAAAACCAAATGTCTTTGCAAGGTTTCTGACGTAGCTTTGTCCACTTGGAGTCATAAATGCCTTTTTAAATTCAGTACAGCTATTCTTGCTCCTTAATGGGTTTAGTCTTACCCAGACACACAGGCACATGTGCCCATATTTTTCTTTAGTGAGAGTAAGTCAGCGCGTTAGAGCTGATAGAGGAGAACTGAGCAAGGCTTTTGTATTTATTAAATATGTTCCTAAGAGAAATGGGGATTGTTTGACACTGTAGTGTATTTTGAGAAACCAGTTAGTGTTGTTTTGCTTTCCTGCTTAACTTCATGACAAGAATCAGCTGTAATGTCAGTTTATGGCTTGAGCAGACTATTGTTTGTGCAGCAACCTCCCTGCTGCTGTATTTACTAAACATATGTGATGCACAAATGCCAGTAAACTGCATCTTGGAGCATATTGCCTAGTTGCTAGCAAAAAACTGTCTTTAAAGCTTGGCCTGTTTAAATCTAGGGAGAATGTGCATTGAGTTTAACAGAAACAGGCCTGAATTTTTAGTTATTCCTCCTCAAACTATTTTGATGTGAAGTCGGGACCTTAGAGAAATCAGTAGCAAACCTTAAGCATCCTTCAATAGAACTAGAATTTTGCTAATGAATAGCAAGGTTTAAATATAAAAGAACATGGTCCCATTGACTAAGACCTCTCTTTTTTGCTGTTCCAGTATTGCAAGCATACAGGCTTATATTGTTAGTGAATTCTCTCACTTCCTTCTCTTCGAATACTTCCCACCTTCTAGAGAAGAACAGTTGCAGATTTAGCCATCCCATTAATATGGACTGGAGGGAAGTGCATTCCTGCTTCACGAGAAGGTTTAGGACTGCATTGCTGTTCTCTTTTCCCAGTGAAATGGCTGTGTATACTTCAAATATATATACCTCTGTTGGTCCTGGAAGAGAAAACATGAATCATGCTTCCAAGAATGGCAGGTAGCCTGCCAGGGGATGGGTGATTTGTGTTCAAACAGTCTTTGTAGCAAGTGATAGGACCCAGGTTCCACTGCCCTATTCTCTGCTGTGTGCTGTGCCTTCCTTGCTAGACTAGATAGCACACCTCCTTAGGCTTCCTTTCTGAACCAGAAAGGATGTCTAGAAAGCCTTTCTAGTCTATTGAAAGTGGAACAGCTTTATAAGAGGAAGGAAAATGCCTTCCACCCTTATAAATTGGTAATTTGCATCTGCTGAAGCAGAGAAAGGAAATGAACCAGTGTCTTCCATCCTGGGCGGTCTGACCACTAGAATATTGCACAGGAGCAGGATATCACTGTGTATGTGGGTGGTATATTTGATGCAAGTGGTACAATACAGTCCTGTTCAGCTTGTGGAAGATAGAGCTTAGATATCTGCCTTCACAGAAAGGTTCAAAGGAAGGCGTGGTCTGTGCAAAGCTAAGCCTAAATAAGGGGTCAAATCTAATGTTTATCCGGGCAAATGTTTCCTCATGACTAACACAAGCAAATCTCCTTTCACACAGCCCAGGTTTGCACCCGAGGCACCTAACCCTCCTGGTGGTGCCATGTGAGCACTGGAGCTTGGGTTTCACTACAGGCTTCAGGAGTTGGTGATGGATTGCGGGGACCTCACTGTCCTCTGTCTGCAGGATCCCCTCTTGATTCTTAACTCTGAAACCATACGGGATGAGAGCTCTGTTAACACCAGTTGCTGATTACATTGGCTGTATTTCCTAATGACAGTCAAGCAGAGGGTTTTATCCAACTGTTCATTCTAGGTGTTTTCTGGAGAATTGAGGCTCTGTAAAATACTGCTTCTGTTCCTGATATTTCTTACTTTCTGCATGACCAGACCCAGCTGCTCTGTAAATGGGAGTGATGGGGGGAAGCTCTGCAATCAGGACCTGCAGCTGTGTCATACCTAAATATGGTGCAAATAGGGACATATTTCTCCACATACTCTTCAGAGTAACTCTACCTATAGATCTCCACTCATGTTGGTAACTCCAGTGGAGGAGGAGCAGGAATCATTTTCAGATTGGACTCTGGTAGCTGCCGAATGTCGGTTATGAAGTACCTATTTGACAAGCAGTTTGATCCACTGGAGCCTTTTCTTCCTTTTTCAGGTCAGTGAAACACCCATTTTTGTGTCTGGTGTTTGGGGACCTTATTTCTCTGCTATGGTACCTGGACTGTGGTTGAATGAGGGAGGTCAAAGTGCTACAGGCAAGCTGGTAAGTGTTTGGAGAAGCAAACAGACTCCAAGATGGGAGGTCTTCCATAACTGCTCTCATTCAGGATAGTTTCACTGTCAATTCAGGCAGATCTCTGCCTGAAAAACCTCTGTAAGATTACAGGAAATAACATGCTGCTGAAAGCAATAAACAATTAGTTGATTGTTATCTCTCTCCCAAACTGATAAGAGATTATGTATGGGGCAGAGCACTAAGGGCATGTCTTTTTATGATGATGGTGATGATTATTGTGATTACTTTCAGGCAAATAAGCATTCATTCTTTACTTCAGCAGGAGGTTGAGATAGACTTTGAGATAAAGAAAATGATACCTGTTGTGTTCTATAGAACAATTTGCTCATTGATGAGAATGAATGAAAGGTGTATTGTGTGGACACAATAGTAATACATTAGTGTGTTATCCTGTCTAGATACTGCATATATTGTCACCTCAATTCTTTCCTTGAGTGCAAAGTGTCTAACTATATTAGGTTAATTTAATTTATCAATAAAAACTGGTCTAGATTCTCTAAAAGTGATTTTTCTCATTCACAGGGAGTCAGTCAGAACAAAACCACTGATTTCAAAATGAAAGTAAAGCTACATGTATAGAGCAGCATTCAGGCTTGAGTCCAAAACTGTCAGCAGGACCTTAGTGGCTGCTTAACCCTGAGAGCTTGAGAAGCTCCTGGTGTGTCTGCTCAGCCTGCGGAAATACTGACTGCCCTTAGGGGTGAGCTGCCAGAGTCCTCTTGAGGAACTCCAGGAGGTGGATGCAGTCCTGTGGGTATCCTCTGGAAGCTCACCAAGCACATGGCTGGGTTGAGTCACAGATTGCTGATGTAATTGCTCTCTTACTCACACCTAGCACCGCCCACCTTTTGAAAAGCCTAGTGATCAAGTACATGTCCAGGAAGTAGTAGATTGGGCCATCACTGCATTTATACATTCCATATGGAACAGTCACTGAATGAGAAACAGAAATAATCCTGGATTGGGAAGCCCTGACACACCCTAAGCGCTATGAATTGGTGTTCCCTCTTGTCCTCTCTCCTTGGCCACCTAAATCTGACATTCCTGTCTGTACAGTGTCAGAGCTTCAACGGGAGAGTCATCACTCTTCCTCTCCTGCAGCCTCTGCTTCCCATCTCATCTCCAATCCATCCTTAGC
>JAOEHX010056156.1:0-35486 GCA_025448015.1 Bolborhynchus lineola
TACAAAGGAAAAACATTTTATGAGACTTACTCAAAACAGTCCACTACATAACAGAGCTATTAAATCTTCTTCAAACATGTAATACATAAGGAAGAAAGCAGCTGACTTGTTTTATCAGTCAACTAAAATGCATAGCAACAGAGCAAACCACAGCTTTTGGGAACAAGCTCCTTGTCTTCCAGATCCTGATGCTTAATGGCTGGTAACTGAAGATCTTAAATACATTATTTGTAAGTGAGATTCCAGAGACAGCATTCAGCATTTCCAAAATTCACATTCACCATTTTAGAGAGGGAAAAAGTTTTCTTCATGATGCAACTTAGAAGGGGGGAATTGGGTGAATTCAGCTACCCTTTCTCAGCCCTTGGCCTGCTCAGTTCAAGGACTGCCATCTCCCCTTCAAAACTCCAATGTGATATGCCTATAAATTTTTTGAAGTACAGAATGTACCTTGGCCCTTCAGAAAACTGGAATAGAACTGCAAGTTTTTCATTATTTAGATGGACTTTATGGATAAAGATATTTTTTCAGATTTGCAAAAGGCCAATCACCACAAAGACAGACTATCCCACTGCTTTTTTCTCCCCAAACAACAATGTTCAGAAACACTTCTGCAGTAAATGAGGAGCTGCTGATTCAAAATTAGAGAGCTTAACACAATTACATTTTGCCTTCAGGCAAGTTTTTGGTACTGGTTACAGAAGTTCTGAGGAAAACATTTAGATCAAACACTCAATCCTCTTAACCCTGGCCAAATCATCTTTGAGACCAACAGCCAGACATAGGGGTCAGGAAAGGTCCGACTTCTGGCTCTGCTTCTCCTTCTATCTGTATTTGCTCATACAGTTTAGACAAGAGCTCCCATTTTCCCCCACAGCTCCCAGTATGTCCTTATGCACACCCCACTAAGTATTGCCATCTAGATAATTCACTGCACTTCTACAGAACCTGGTCATACTGCTTCCCTTGTTTCCCTATATATAAGCAATAAATATCCATCTCATAACTGCAAGCATATTGAGGCTGGATCTTAAACATCATTTTTACCTTCTAGCCATAAGCAAACTCAAGCCAGTTGAAACACACCTTTTACTTATCTCTCCTTCTTCCAAATTTTTGTGTTGGTGGTTTGGGGTCTTTTGTTGTTTGTTTTTTAAATATCCGTTAGCACTGTGCATATTTTCTGACCTATCAATTTATGATACATAATCTTGCAGATTCTCACACCACCAAGACAGAAGCTTCTCTGTATATTCAAAAAGAGAAAAATACTTGCTACAGTATTTGAGATGCAAGGTAAGAGCACCTTTTCCTCTAGGGCTGAGGAATGTGTATCTATCCAGAACACTGCAGCTAAGACTGCTTCCCTGCTCTTACTTTTTCCACCCAGCCTTTTCTTTTGACTGCTTCATTGTATATACTAAAGGAATCACACTAAGAAACTTTCTCATGAAATAAATTAATTGTGACCTAAGCTGGACTCCTGAAAGTTATAAAGGAAGAAAAACATCTCACTGTCATTCCAAGTATTACACTCCTGATTTTAATTTCAAATTGGTTTAAGATAATATTAGAAATAAATACTTACCATCTCGATCTTCATCATGCACATTTAAGTACAAATACTCCATTCCTCTTCCTTTTTTGTATTCCTCTATTCCTTGAATTTTTCCTATTAAGCTAGTTTTACCTGCTCCATCTTCACCTGGAGAGACAGAAGTTAGATACCACTCAATCTTTACTTGCAGTTACACATTAAAAACCACCTGGGGCAAGAAGGAAACCATATACTAAGAGAGTAACTGAGCTCATTAAAGCTTTGAAATATAGTGGGCTTTGCCCAACTCAGGTGTCTGCTCAGAGCACATGCCTAAGCTTCAGATCTTCTAATTACTGATAAATACAATTTTGCCACTAACTATGGTATCTGAATTAGGCTCTTATATGTATCTTTAAACAGATACCTTAAGGAGTAGTTAAATACCACAAACAATTACAGTCTTTCAATTGCAACCAAAGTGGTATCAAAGTCTTTCTAAAGTAGAGTTCATGCCACAGTAAGCTCATCTAGCAATCAGAAAAGTATTATTTGGAACTCTCTCCTATCAAACAGCACACACCATCAGGCTCAGTAAGGCAAATCTGTTCCCTCAGCTTTTATAGGTTGATTTCTTTGAATCTTTTATCTGTTACAGGTCTAAAGAAATCTGATAAAGTGGTGAAAAACAGTAAGCCTCTTGCCTTACAGCACATGCATGATTAAGTCCACACACTGTGACAAGCCTGCAGTCTGGATCCATTCACTCCTCCAATGGGAGCTGGGATAACAACTGAACCTTACAGCATGTGCACAGTGTGAACAAACACCTCAGCTATTGCCAGAGGCTCTTCTTGAAAAGCTTCTATTTCTAACTTTGCATGCAGTTTTTCCAGTTCGAAAGAGTTACCAAGCTGAATTTGGAGATTAAGAGAGGTATTGCTACTTGAATATGGCAGTATGATGGGTACATAACAGTTAGGCATTAGAAAATCCTTCAACTCACACACAAGTTAGCATCTTATCACTTTTATGCCAAACAGAGTATTTTTCCCAAGTCTCTCCTGCCCAGGGGAGTATAACAGTTGCTTTTAACTACATAACAAAGAGAAGAGTTCAAGGACAGTAATTTCCACTGATAACTGTAATGAAGGTTTCCCTTTAAAGAAAACTGATCATGATCCTGTAGACAACATTACGTCTACATTAAAAAGACTACAGACACAAGCACAGAAGACAGCAGAAAAAATGATACTGTCATGGACTGATTTTGAATTTACTCAACATATCATTCCCAAGATTACCATGCGAAGTCTTCAGTTTAGAGTTCAGCCTTATTTTCAGATTTCACTAATAGTGTAGAAGCTGCCAGAAAGCATAAGATCATTTACGCTACGTAGCCCAGAGGATTTCACTCAATGGAATGAAAAGCGGGTTTTTGCCCCTCCCCTTCTTAAAAAATTTAATAACTAAATTAAAAAAATAACAAAAGACAGAAAGAAAAACAAGACCAGAACTGAAGGTTAGAATCTGGTTAAGTATAGAGAAGTTAAGTGAAAAATAAAGTTGTATCAGTTTAATATTTTCAACATTTATGAGTTTGTTTGGTAGTTCCTTATCAACACGCACCTAAGTAAACAGCTATAGCTAGTTTTAAATAGGCATTGGAAAGCACAGCTATTTTCTACTTGTACATCAAATTCTTCTTCTTGGATAATATTCCCTTAAATAACAATTCTGCCCAAGGAGTGAAGAGTTCAAGCTTCATCACAAGAGATGAATTATAATTCCTCCTCTGCCCTCACCCAAGGACTTATTCAAGCTTCTTAAATTTGCCATCTACAAATAACTGGGAGACTTATTAAGAGCTGCTGCACTGACATGTTGTACTGCTGAAGTTGCCATAACTTTTGCCAATAATTTGTGTGATTCATTGTGTTATTTTACCTTTTTAAACAGACAACTTCAGTTAATTTGTCCCAGCAGAAAGCTCAAAAGGTAAGACAAAACTGAATTTGTTACTCCTTTTAAAGAGGGGCTGCACTTAACAGCTTTCCTAGCTTCTCAGAACAGCTGACTTCTCTTGCATATCAGTTTGTTTCACATTGGTGGCAATAAAGATTACAACTGTTTGTGCAGAGAAAGGTTAGCATCTTCCATGAAGTACATCTGCCAGTTCTTTACAAAAGTGGCTACAACTTAAGGGTTTAAGAAACATCTGTTGTTATGAAAAGGCATAAACACAACAAAAGATACACTTCAGCAGTTTAAATCAAACCTGCTAATATATATGCAACTTGATTGTTTGGAAGTGTTCATGTTAATATCCTACAAGGCCCTTACTTATCATTGCTGTGTAGTGTGATCTCCTCCCCAGCCCAGCATTTCTAAACGCCTGAAGTGAACTGAAGTTCAATACTGTTAAGTTAATATCTTATGGTAAATTGAAAGCTGGAATTTTATTTTCCCTCCTTAAGCTTTCCAGTAATTATGTTCAGACCCTACAAAGAAAGAAGTTATCAATACAGTGTAAGACAAGTTGATTTGACATAAAATTAGTATCTTTGGACACACACACATAGAGTATGCACTTCAGCCACCCATCACAGAATTACTTACATTCAATCTGTTCTGTGAAGAAGATTCTCTCCTGCCCTCTCCTTAGCAAATACTTACCTACTTCGATATCCACCAAGAACAGGCAGGTGGATTACTGACAGACATAACTGTCAGTTAATACAAGTTACTGCATGCCAACAGCAATACTCATCGTTCACTAGAAAGCCAGAATGACACATCACTGATGTTTGAAGGGACTGGTACTACTTTATTAGTTATTCAGGTATAGGAGAATAATAGTATGGCTTGCAGGTGATGTAAGATAAACCAAGAGATCTGTGGAGAAAAGGGTCAGAAGCAATACCAACAAGTGGTGCAAAACAAATTAGCAATGCATAAACCAGCTAATATACAAATAGAACAGCTCACTTCCAAGGTTGCAAGACAGCTGCCTAACCAAACATGCCCTGTTCCACAGCTCCAGAGTTCTCAACAAATGTAAGCCATGTTAGAGTCAATATTCTGGGAAAAGGTGTCAGAAAGTAAAACCAGGACCATCCTACACAACATAAGGATTTCCTCCTTTTTGCCTACACAATTCTCAAAATATTAGGAAAAGATGATTGCCTTGGCCAAGAGAACATGCAAAGACTTGAGGCTCCATCCACCTCTACTTTCCATTTTTAGTGTGTTGCAGACAGCATTTGAAATTGTGATAGCTGCAAATGTATTCATACCCTTGTTACAGCTGATATACCTGAAGGCTGTGCTGCCATCCAGCAGGACCTTGATAGGCTGGAGAATTGGGCAGAGAGAAACCTAGTGAGATTCAACAAGCGTAAGTGTAGGGTACTGCACCTAGGGAGGAAAGAACCCCAAGTACCAGTACAGGTGAGGGGCTGACCTACTAGAAAGCAGTTCAGCTGAGGAGCTGGGAGTACTGGTCGATGACCAGTTGACTATGAGTTGGCAGTGTGTCCCTGCCTTGGCAGGGGGGTTGGACTAGATGATCTCCAGAGTTCTCTTCTAACTCTAATGATTCTGTGATTCATATTCCCCAGATTTGAACATCATCGCGTGTTAAAATTATGGAACAGAATTATTTTTAAGTGCTACTGAAACAATATTCAACAGAGCCTCATGCACCTTCAGAAACAGTCATCATCCTCCTCCTCCTCTTTCCTCCAAAACTGAGATGGAAAATCCTTTAGCTGCTTCTTTATTTCTAACTGTGTGGCAATCAAATTAACAACTGACTTTCATACATAAGCTTACAGAGCAAAGCATTTCTTACACATGGTTCTAAATATAGAATAACAAAGTAGAATAAAAATCAAGTGGATTAATGCACATTTAAGATCCTAAATACTTCCTTTGCAAGTAACATCAAAAGTCCTCCTCTTCCAGAGTAAATCCTAAAGAACTAAAATTCCCCATTACATTAAACTGCACTCACAAATTAATACTACTGTGAGGAAACAGATGTGTAGCACTGCTTGCTAGAAGCATCACAACAAAGCTGAAGACAAGTAAAAGAGTGACAACAGATTAAATTTTGCAGAAAAGCCAGGCTAGGAAGCAGTTGAAATAAAGCCAAACCAATCTGCTTACACACAGTATTTCACCATCTTGTTAACAAAATGGAAAGTCTTATACTTGACTGAAAAAACAGCAGTTTCATTGTTATCCTCATGCCACTACACTTCATCACCCTGAGGAGCTAAAGTCTGGGGCAGTGTTTGTCAAAGCTTCCCTGTCCAAGGTGCTGCTCTGTCTACAAAATGGAGTTTGGTGACATCCTTCTTTCCACTGCCCTCAAAGATATCTGAAGCCATAAGACAAAAGCCTGCCCAGCCTCCTCCCTTCTCACTACTCCAGGCAGAAAAGTATGTTTATTGAGCCAGAAAATGGAGTATCACTGAATGTTCTGCTACAATACCGAATCTAGCAAAACGGGTGCCCATAGACGGGAAGGTGTAATGAGGTGGATGAATTGCCTTCTGTGAATGCAGGCAAGCAGGCCTTTATCTATGAACTGCTACTTGAACTGTTCAACCATAAATTATTACATTAGAGAGAAGTTAGGCTCTCTGTTACAGAACTTTGCTAAACTTCCAACTGAACATTTTAAAATTAAGAATATTTACTACTGATGCTATTTCCATATTTCTTTCAGTTTAGAAAATGAAAACAAGTAGATTTTCACTTGCGTTAAACCAAGCCAAGACATTTCCTACTTCTCAAAGAAGTCTGTATATGAAAGTAATCATTGTGTTACCTCCAGGACGGACATGATTCTGCCTTCTCAGAGTCACAGTGCAGTCTCTATTCTGCACCATGTGGAATGTCTGAATCCTAATGCAGTAGAGTAGAAATGTAACAGCTTTCTTCCTACCAGAACCAAATACATATGTACTACAGTTATTTTCAATATAAAATACTTCTTACAAGTTAATAACTGTGATTAGTAACAAGTTAATAACTTGTGAGACTTGTTTATACATACTATACTAATCAAAGACTGCCTTTTGCAGAACAAAGCCCAAATAATCAGGGTAAATTAAGTTTGCTTTCAGAGAACTGAAGAACAAAATTAATTTTGCTGATGTGATCCTTCTGTGATCCTCCAGAATCCCTCCAAACAACATGGAAGTTCACAATAAGGAGATCAGATTAAATTCTCAAATAACTTGTCATTAAATTATGACTTACTCATCGGACAAAAAAACTTCTCCTCCTCCAAGTTTGTTTTATTCCACCAGATAAGTCTCTGCCCTCACATGTGATTTATTTGGTGTCTTTGTGGCACTGAAAGATGAAATAACTTTTCCGAAGAGCACCTTAATTGCCCTTCTGCATTACAACATGATAGAAAGCAGACTGAAAACAATTGTTCCAGCATGCCTTTTGTCAAGCCCTGCACCACAAGAATACACAGTCTGACTGTGAATACAGGTACAGGAGTAAGTGTTACTTATGCTTGGAGAAACCCACAGACAGAAAAAAACAAATGTTGCAGAGACTATGAACAGCATACATCTCTAATGCAATCCTTTTCCTTTTACACGGCAGTAAACGAAAAAAGTATTTTGTCAAAGTTGCTACCAAAACAGAATAGTTCTGTGTTGCTATTAAAGGGACATCTTTATTGGTACTTCAGCCACTAACCCGACTTGAAAACAGAGAAGCCCAATTCCTCTCACTGTTCCTCACCTTTGGAGCTATTTCAGAGATATACTTCGTAATCAGCAGCACCTCTGGCAAAGCAGAGGTAAATTAAAGTAAATGCAATTCAGTAACTGTTCTAAGTAACTTTTACTACACAACATCAGTGTAACTCTGGCTTTTTGGAAAGGTATTCAAGCAGGAAGGATATTATGAAGAAGTACTACTTAGTTCTCAACAAATGTAACTGTAAAAGTAGCAATTAGAATTTTATCTAGGTCAATGCGCCATCAAAACAATTGACGCTTTCACAGCATAACTCTGCTGATTGAAACAGAACTTTGCTATATTTGGAAGCCTTTCATAGCCTGTAGAAGGTGAAGAAGTAGCAAGAAGAGGAAAAGAATCTATCTGACAACTTATGCAGTACTGGAGAACTAAGGAACATTTAGGATGAACAATACGGACAGTATCAACAAACAGTATTTCATCAGCTGTAATGACTAAATGATCACAGCAAAACTTGCACCTATATGAATTGGAAAAAATAACGAGGAAAATTACTTTTCCTAGCGTTGAGTACAAATTAAAGCAAGCAGCTTTTATATTGATTGTATATACTCTCATGGTGTATCAGAACTTAATTCTGAAGTTCACTATATTGCACGTGTCCATTAAAAGAAAGCAACAAGCTAAAACTGCTCTTCAAGATGTACCATTTTCTACAGTAACAGCCATTCCCAATACATGTACACATAGAAAAGTGTATCTACAAATTAGCTGTAGATTGTGGAAACTTCTGAAGCGTCCTGACAGCCACTGGACAGAAGCAGAGCTCAAAGATCCAAACAAACAGGCCTGGCCCTGAAAAAGATGTTTAGGGTAAAGAGAAAACATGAATACAAGGCAGTTGAATGCTCACTGCCCTCTAAACCCAATGCCTTTACCATCAAGTGGGGTAAAATGCACGAATAAAACCAAAATGCTGGTGACTCAGTAGAAGTGTAAGTGTGCAATACAGACACTTTGAGTCAGGTATACATGTGCCAACACATGGTTTGACATCATTAGAATTACAGGCCAAGAATCTACCATGCTTCAGAGAGAGGAGTGGATGAAATACAGAGCCAGATAGAAAGCAACTGCTCAGTTCACTTACAGGCTGGGAGCCTGTTTTCTTGTGCAGCCTTGGAATGACTTTTACCATCACTGCTTCAATGCATGCTTCAGTTAACTGCGTAAATTACTAGCTTGAGCCACTGCAGCCAAGCCTCTAAGCATGATGGATTCCATCCACAACCTGCAATGATGACTTTTTAGCTGCTCCCTCTGTTCTACTTGCTGGTTCAGGTACATCAGCAAGTGAATGAACAAAAGAGGTTCCAGTTATAAGCATCAGTTTTCTCATGAAGCTCAGCAAAAAGCATCTCCTCTGATCAGCTACCTTTGTTACACAAATAAGAAGAGGAGACAGTCCAGGAGAGAAAAAAGAGAAAATCAAACCCAACCCAGCAACAAGAAGAAAGCCACACTCCTTTGGCTATCTGTAAAAAACAGCTAGAAATGTCACTGAGAGAGAACACCTAATTTCCTTAAGAAAGCAGGAACATCTTCCATTTCTGCTGGAATTGTTTACTAAATGAGGTAGCTATGGTCACTATGAAGAGCTACCCAGGAATCAGAGCATCCCGGCCTTACAGAAAAGTTAGGAAAGCTTGCATTTCTATTATCTGTTCACACAGGAACAGAAAAATCCTTTTGTGCTACATGCTAATCAAAGTTTAAAGTCTTCATACAGAAATAGTATTGAAGAAATATCTATAAGTGAAACAATTTGGAGAAGTAGAACTGTAAGTTAATTAATTTGGGGGGGCTGATTTTGAATAGAGAATTACCAGAATTAGACATTAACCTTCACTTCACAAAACTATGTGCCATATCTAGAGATTAACATTTGGCATTCCAGTTTCCTACAGTTATTTCTGTGAGGTCTTGAATTGCTTTCCAGGTGTCCTCGGTTCAGCTCTCTGGGGAGCAGGGGGAGGAAAAGGGAGGGGAGTGAGTGAGCATCTGCATGGTTCTGAGTTACGGGCTGGGCTTAAACTATGACACCAGGTTCTTAAAAATATGATGTTAACATAGCTAAAAAATAAAGACTGAAATAACAGAATTAGCATGCCAGACACAGCCAGGTTCCCAAACAACTGGGCATACGAGTAAATGCAGGGTTTGAAAAATATGAATTCTGTAGGCAAATTAGAAAACTTGCCCTAGCAAACAAAAGAACTACAAGTGATGTGTTTTTCTGGTTGGTCTTTCTTTTGGGTCTGTTTTTGGGCAGGGAGTGTGGTGAGGTGTGTTGAAGGCCTAGAGAATTTTCTTTGTTTTGTATTGAAAATAAGCACTCATTTATTACTACATCTCATGTTTCAGCTGGAAGTTTGACCAATATAACTGTTTATACTGCAAATATTTGCCTACCACAAAAACAGTGAAAACCATCAAGACCCTGGCCAGCTTTACAACTCCTGCTTAAAAGTATTCCAAGAACAAGGAAAGTAAAAATAGTCATGGCAAGAAGTGATCTATGTTAACAACAAAAGCTAGCACAAAATTAAAGGCTTAGAAACAGCAGAAATGTGAGGTAACAAAAGTTGCAAACACACAGCTCAAGAGCCTGAAGACACAGAACTTCTCACACTGAATCTGTCCAACACAGAATACATAAGAGCTCTCATCTTCCCGTGCCAGTGTGCTTTAAGAGCAGCATCAAGACTTGCAAGTGAGCAACAAAGTGTAACACATGGATTAGGTATCTTCACAAAGAACATGGCCATGGTCCTTACTGGCCAGTCCTCACATCTGATGATTTTTCCCTCAAACACATGGCAAACTGTTTTTTCTCCCTTGGACTGTGGCCTTCTAAAAACCATGATTCCTGAGAAAGAACTATAATTTAGTCTACAAACCTGCCAGTCTTTTTAAAAAATGCATCAGTCAAAAAAGAAGAATAAAAGCATTAAATAATTCTACAAGCTCTATATAAATAGGTAAAAAGAGATCTTCTATAGAACAAATTAAACATCACAAACTAAATGAGCATTTAGAAGTATTCTATGGGCTGTGCCTCCTCCAGTTCTGAAGGAAGCATGTTCTCCAGTTACTGAGTACTAAGGACTGCCTGACTACAGAGAAAGAGAAAGAACAAGAGTGTAATCTTCTTGTCAAGGTTAGCAGTTTTAAGAAGAATCTTCCAACTTCAACAAGAACAATCATCCAAGTTAATTTCAAAATATCACATAAAAGCTTTCAATGATTATGAAATCTTTCCTTTCTTTAATACCAACAGAACTTCCAATCTCAATATCCTACGTAATCATGTAACATAAAGGCCAACAAATTAAAGGCTAGCAAGTCCTATAACACATTCACTAAACCATCCCACCACCCTTGTACAGTCTTCTTCATCATGGTCAGTTTTAAGTCACTCAGCTTACCAAAACTGGATGAAGAGAGTCACAGTGATTGCTTTAGGATTATGGAGGAAAAAAAACAACTTGAAAAACCTCAGAAGAGCACAAACCACACAACTACACAGAATCATAGTGTGCATAGGGTCCATATGAATATCTTTAGTGGGTTTTAACCAGGTTTCCGAATACTAACAATTCATAACTCTTGTTGGGGACAGGGAGTCTGGTAAAGGATGGAAAAAGCAGCTAGTTGACAAATCCATCCACTTGGATTCACTGAATTGTCTAGTGGTAGTATTAGTTACCAGCCTTTCAGACATATATATAATAGCAGTTAACACACATACACTTGGGAGCATCCATTTCCCCCCCTCCTCCACAAAGTTTTTGATTTTGCTTAACATAATCATTTCTCCTCTTTCCCTCCCAACACTGAAAAATAGCCATGTCTCTTATTATTGCCCTACCAAAGCCCCATTCTATAACTCCTAACCCTGCCAAACGCGAGGTTGCACTAACGAGCAGGGTGGAGATAAGAGAACACAATAAAAGCCAGCAGCCAAACGCTACCGCTGCTGCCGTCGCATAATTTGCTGATGAGATTGCTGCAGACAAGCTCGGTGCATGTGGGCAGGACACAGCCAACACGCCCATACAGCCTACTCCGCCCTCCGGCCAACAGGCAGCATCCGTCATTGACACCGCTGGGGCCACGGGAGCGATTTTTGCGTCCGCATGACACACCATAAGGACCAGCAAGCAGCACTGGCTGCACGAACGAGGGAAGTCTCGTAACAGGTCCCCGAACTCAACACTCATCAGGGGAGAAAGACAATAGAAACCAGCCTTCCAAGCCATGTCTACCTAAGGAGCTAGGGTGGGGTGAAGACAGTAAGGGTATCATGGCGAGGCAGCTACGAGGGGGGGGGATATCTAAAGCATCTCTGAATGCTGGATATTCAAAATGAAGGAAAAACATACAAGGGAAGAAGCGTGAAGGTGAAGTCAGCACCTTCCCACCATCACAGCCCAGACACCCCCCCCCGCCTTCGAGCACTAAGCAAGAGAAGCCCCAGACGCTCAGGAGCGGGTGAAGAAGCAAACCAGAGTGCGGCAGGGAAGGGATCAGGATGCTTTCCTCACCAAGCAGGAGGACGTTCTTCCCCGAAGGTAGCTTAGAGCGGGACCGCGTAGACACCTCACTGAGGATGCAGGACCTGGCGCGGAGAGACGACAACACTTAGGAGGGCTCTGCCGGGGGTTCCCAACCCACCATCTCCGGGGTGGGCACGGGAGCAGCGTTGGGGGGGTAGCCACGGCAGGAGCTGCCACAGCCAAGGGGAGGAGCCCCTCCTGCCCCCCAGCTCAGTGACTGAGAGGGGCCGAGCGCCAGCAGTGGAGATTCACCACTTCACCTCCCACCTCCCCCAGAGGACAAGGAGCCGCGCCGAGGGCGGCAAAGCCAGCTGCCCGGCCGCGGGGCGGGAGGTTACCAGAGGTTCTGCCCATCGTCCTCATCGCCCCCTGCCCGCAGCTCCGCGTTGTTGTTGTTGGTCGTGGCCGTAGGGGCTGACGAAGAGGAAGAAAAACCGGCAACCGAACCGAGCCCGGACGAAGAGGAGCCGAAAGAACCGGCTCTCTTCCCCACCGCCGCCGCCATCTTCGCTGCCTCCTCCCTGCCCCTCTGCCTCCCGGAGACACGGAGCGGGCGGCGGCGCCTGACAGGAACCCGGATGTTGAGAGGGCGGAGTCCCATGCGCGAGCGCTTCCCTTTCCCCTTCCCCTTCCTCCGCCTCATCTGAGGGCGCTATGCCTGAATTGGGGGGTGGCGGTTGCTTGGGTTCGTTCTTGCCCGCCTCCCCAGGAGAGCCCAGGAGAGCCGAGCCCGGTAGAGTGAAAGGGAGCGAGTGCTTTTCCTTCGGGACTCTCTGCAGTGCCAGCCCCAGCCCCGAGGGAAGGGCCTTCCCGTCCTGTCCCCATGGAGCGAGGGGAAGCGGTCGTTGTCTACCTTTGCGCCGGTTGCGGTGAGGTGTTGTAGGCAGTGCCCTCCGTTACCTAGGCAGCCGCCGCCCTAGAGGAGGCACCTCGCATCCAGGAAAGTAAGTGCGGCTGGGGGTGGGATGTGCATTTTTGGGGGGGATAGGGGTGTCCTCTCTTCTCCGAGAGGTCTTCCTTTTACTTGTTCCTTTACAAGTATCGTTTTAGAGCTGGGAGAAGATGGGTCAAATCGCTGTCGTTTTCACAACTCGATTCCTCCTAGAAGTCCCAGAAGAAGCAAGGAAACATGTCAGCTCTTTTCCCTCAATTTACAGAGGTAGCATGTTTGCTAGAGTAGGACATGAGCAGCTTTAAATGCTTTAAAAACTCCTTGGGCGAGTTTT
This sequence comes from Bolborhynchus lineola, assembly GCA_025448015.1. NCBI lineage: Eukaryota > Metazoa > Chordata > Aves > Psittaciformes > Psittacidae > Bolborhynchus > Bolborhynchus lineola. The sequence goes on from JAOEHX010056156.1 coordinate 13,116, forward strand.
ACCCCTTCGGTTCAGAAAAAACCTAATACGGGGGGTGCTTCCTTCTGTACATCCTTTCTAACAAAGGAGGAACGTTCCCAGAGCCCCTGGATATACAGAAGGGTAGTGTCAATATTAACACTTTATGTATGTCAGCAGTTCTTCCTTGCAGGTTTATTCTTGCTCCTGCATTTATTTATTTATTCAGAAAAGACTGCTTTTGAAGTAGTATTTTAAAACAGGTTTTTTTTTAATTACTATTTTTCAGTCTCTGTGTTTCTCTCAATGGCTTTCTGTTGCTTTGCAGCCCAAACTGAAGATGTTCCTTTCATGTGTTGTTTTAGTAGAGATTAGGTGTTGGAATTTGTAGGTCACCAGTCATGAAAGTAAATTTCAGTGAGGCTCATTAGGTATAAAAAAGGTGCCATATACTGAATTGCAGATACTTGTCATAACAGAGGCACAGGTCCATAACAGAGTTATTGGACCAAAGTTTGTTTTGTGTTTTTTTTTTTTTTTTTGACAGACAGCAGCTGCAGAAAAGTGTCAAAGTTTAGGTGGAGATGTGTCATCCAGTAAACACAAAGTTTTAGTTTTAACTAAAGTATTTAGTTTTAACTAAATAGAGGAATGCTGCTGAAAAGCCACCAGGAAAAAAGCATTTGCTGCATATCTCTACAAGGCCTTCTTGTGGCCTGCTGTGAACTCCATTCTTCTGCTCTCTCTGGATTTTATCACTGCCAGATCAACTGATTTAAATCACTGTAATAGCAGAAAATTGATTACTGGTGGGTGGAAGAACTCTTCCAGTTTAGTGAGTTGAATCAGCTTGTGGAAAAGGGTTTGATGAGTGGCAGAGCTAGAGCACAGGGTGGGGAATGGAACTGGACAGAGAGTAAGAACAGAAGGAAGAGCAAAAGGAGTTTGAATTTGGAAAGCAGCGTGATGGGAATGCCATTTCACTGACAGTAAACAGGTCAGCTCAGTTGCAGATCAAGTTGCAGTTCTCAGAGAAAGGAAAAACCGAACTTAAAACCCCAGCAAATTCTATAGTACATTTTCTAACTGAAACAAATTTGAAGAGTACACTTTAGCAACCTTCTTCAATCAAAAAGGATTACATTGGTTTTAACACAGTCACAGAAATAGAATGCTATTTATCCTGATGTGTGTCTTAAGATTTTTCTGAAGCCTTTCTAAAATTCTCTAAAATTCAATGAATTAGCTTTTAGCACCTCACTCCAAAAGCACTGAAAATAACAAGTGTTGAACTATTTCATGTTACTTATTATTTTAATACTCTATATATTGTTGGCATGTGAATTATATAAAATTGAGATATGTCAATTATATTCTATTACAATTTTTTTAAAACCAGAATATGTATATAATAATTATAATAACAATCATAAATTATTGTAGCAATTTATAAATAAGTAAATAATAATTATGTGCAAGTTGTAGAAAATAAAAGGCTACATGGAAAAACAATAACAGCATGTCACTTTGTGCTTAATAGGGAACATGCTGATGTTGGGAAAAATGGTGCAGTTTTCCTGCTTTTCTGCTTTTATAGAGGCTAATATTGCTAGTTGGGGGGGAAAAAAAAGTTACATATATATATATATATATATGGTGATTGTAAATCTAATGAAGATTATTCACAGTGAGAGACAGACCACTTCTTTTCTTTCTCCCCTCCTTCTTTCCCTGACATCCATTCACTCTGGAGTCTTTTTAAGGTGGCTTTCGCTGTCTCATGCTCTTGTAATGGAGGATTTTGCTGTGTCCCTTTGAAAGAGATGTGCACATTCAAAATTCTCTGAGGATTCACTTACCAGCTTGTCACACCTAATAGTTCTGATGATGCTTGTGTGGTATATTTGCTACCTTTACCAGAAGCAAATTCTTCCCTCTTATTCTGCCTCCTCTCCATCTTATTTTTGTCTCGGGAGCTGCAGAGGAGAAGGTGGAAATGGAAATGCTTGGTGGTCATACTTTCAGGTTAGGTTAAAGAATCAAAATGGAAACAGAAATTTTGAAGAAATCAAGTCTTCATCAACTTTAGTATGCTGATACAGTATCTCTATTGAATTATTCATAGAGTCAGCTGTACAGCATTATAGGGAGAGGAAATTGAGGAAAAGCCTGTAATGAAGATGAAGTAATCATAAAAAAGGGAGGAGGGAATCAATAAGACATTCTTTCCTTTCCTGTGAAATAATTTTCTGTCTGGCAAAGTGATCTTGTTCCCATATATTCACAACATTCCACACAGCTTTTTCCAAAAGGTAGCTGTGGACAGGAACTGATGTTAACGATACCGAGCAAACATAAAAGCCTCATTTTCTCCTACCTCATTCAATCTTTAGCTGTTCATCCAGACTATCAAATTGTAAGTTTTGAAGTTACAAGTTTAAACTATGTTTCTTACCTAAAATTACTATTTTGATTTGATAGTATATTGCTCCAAGTCACTGTTACACTTGCAGAGTAGGTATGACTATAAAAGATAAATTGAGATAATGATCAGGTCCATCAGCTATGATGTTTCAGCTGTCGATCGTTAGCAACAGTTTTAACTTGGAAAAAAGTTTTGCCAATGGCTTAACTATGCATAAATAGTGGCAAATTATGACATGTCATTGGTGAAGTAATGTCATTTACCAATACAAGCAAGATTCACATCCTTTTCTGAGCTGCCCTGGGGTGATAGCAAAGTGCAGACCCCAAGAGGGAGTCCGTTGTGTAGCTGTGAGCTTGCTATGCCATGCTGACTAAGAAAGGATCAACACCTCCTCTGCACAGCTGGCTAGTGACTGCAGGAATAGACTCTTGGTTTCTCTCATATTCTGTGCCTTTTCAGTTTCTGATGTGCTTTGATTATTCTGTACCCCTCTGCTTATTCTTAACAGAGGGCTCCTTGTTGGCTGTCTCTTTTCACGTAAAAACTTTTGTCTGAATCAGCATTAGATGAAATCCAAAAAGTAATGGGCCAGCTTCTCTGCATCTGTTGTCAGTGGCTAAATACTCTAAAATAGGTTATGAATTTAGAATGCGTTTTTGTCATAAGCCTATGGAAATGAATTGTTATATTCAATTACATTTAAAAGACCCATTTTGGGTTGTTGGAGAGGTTTTGCCTTGAAGGCAAAACTGCCTTCTTGGCAGTGTTGACCTTCTGTTGAAACCAAAATCATAAAGGTCACAGCGCTCAATAAACAGCAGTAGTTCATGGTGCAGAAAGCATCTCTTTGAAAAGGCAGAAATGAGAAAGCAGAATACATAAAATTTCCGACAGGGTATTTTGATGCCTTTGGCTGTAGTTCATAAATACCTTAAAAAGATAAAAAGTGATTTGTCATTATTTGTTGGTCTGAATTTATGTGCAATCAATATCCAGAAAGCATTCATGAAGATGGTAATGACTTTTGAAAGTGTTTTTAATAGTATCAACATCCAGTCATCTGAAATTTAATCTTGAAAGTGAGTTACTGGTAATTTTCGTTCTTTACAATGCTCAAGTTATTCTGTCAGGAAATGAAAAATCTTGTATGACTTATCTGAGCAGATGACAACAGCACAAATTGCAAATGGGCAAATTCAACACAGGTTTAACATTTCAGTCTGTCTGCTGACACTTGTTAACATAAACTGGAGAATACATAGGAGTAACCAAAATGTCTCAGGAGACCTAATGGGATAAATCCATAACTAATATTAGGCTACGACCAGTTTTGCGTATCACATTTGTGGGTTTCATTTGACCTTCATTTGAACCTAAGTCTTCATCCAATTATAGGGTTTTTTTGCTGGTTGGCAATGCAAGCTCTGCAGGGCATGCAGCAGTGTATCACTTCTACATTTATTTTCTACATACTGCACTGTAAATTTTTAAGAATGTACAGGGCTAACTGATTTTATGAAGCAGAGTACTATGGCTTGCTGCAAAGATGATAAAGACTGTTTCATTTCAGAAACAATGTTTTATTTCTTCAAACTAAATTTGTTACCATTCTGCAGCAGATGCAGCAGAACACCTTAACATGTCTTTAAGTATACCCTGAAATTTACTTGGAATCAATGGAATTTAAGATGTTCTTTACCTGTCTGGCTGATGATTAAAAATATGTGCTTACTGTGCGTTTATAGAGATAAGGATGTTGTGTGGGACGGTGTCAAATGCTTTGCAGAAGTCCAGGTATATGATGTCAGTTGCTCTTCTTGTATCCACCAATGCTGTGGCCCTACTGGGAGCAGACTGGTCAGGCACAATTTGCCTTTTGTGAATGCATGTTGGCTGTCACCAGTCACTCGCTTATTGTCCTTGTGACTTAGCATAGTTTCCAAGAGTGTCTGCTCCATGATATTGTGAGGTACCGGGGTGAAACTGACTGGCCTGTAGTTCCCTGGATCTTCTTTGTTTCCCTTTTTAAAAATGGGGGTTATATTTCCCCTTTTCCAGTCAGCAAAATGAGAGTGTCCATAGAGACGGTTAATGCAGAGTATCTACAAAAGTGCAAATGGGCTACCTTGCGATAATTAATGTAAACATGAAACATGCTCTTCTAAGCTGGGGCTTCCACATCATCACCTAACTACTCTTGTTGTGTGGTCTGAGAATCTCATCTGCGGGACTTGGTTTCTAATTGGTCATTTCTGTCAGGCTTAGTCCTTGGGTGATATTTCCAAAACTATAAAATCCTTGAAAGGCGGTAGTGTTTCAAAATGTGGAGTACTCCTTTGACACGAAGCATTTTTAGCTGCCACTTAAGTAAGCATTCTAGAGGGCTTAACTTGGAAAAAAATATTCTAATTATTTGAGTATTGTATTAAATATATTTAGTTTAAGTTTCTATCATCTCAGTGATTTAATGATCTGAAGACCTACTCCCATTTTTTCCTAGATCTTCATGGGAGACATTTTGTTACAGGTTTTGGTACTTGCCAAAAGACTTCTCTACTTTCAACTTGCTATCTGTTAAAAATTGAAAACTTTGGAGTATGTTTTATTTATTAGCACAAACCGATGTGATTCCCTCCATCTCTCTCTTCAAACTCCAGTCATTGAAGGTCTACAGACTTCAGAAATATATATATATGCACTTCCTTAAACTGGTAGGTTAGAAACTGGTATTTTAAATAGGTGATGTGTTGTTTTGTATGTTGGAGGAGGATATTCTTTTCTGTATTTCTCTTTCTGTGAATTGTGAATAGTATTTCTGGAAAAGATAAAATTTCAATAAAATTGCCTGTAAAAATCATCCTCACCCTCACAACTGCATAAGTAGATGAATTTGATTAGTATAATAAAATAATGTAAGACTAACCTGCATTCTACTCTGCAAATTGATAGAAAAATATAGCCCAAACAGAAGATCAACAAAAATTTGCAATATTGAGCATTGTTTAAAATAGCCTCGCATGATCTTAGGATGTTTGGGAATCAAGTTGTTAATGTGATGAAAGGGGGAAATACTGGCAGTAAGAGTTCCTACTTGAAAGCAAACCTTAAAGAAATAATATATCGAGTAAGCAGAATTCTTTAGGTTCTTTAGAGTGGAAGGAGGCCTGGTTGTTTGGGGGGGGGGGTAGTGGTTGGCTTTTCCTTAAGTGCTGATGAAATCTATCCTGATGTTGTACTGAGGTGTTACGTTGATATTTTGCTTGCTTTCATAAGAACAAATACTCATAATCAGCTTTTTTACTTATGTCCTTTCTCCTAATCCACTGCATCTTTCACAGCCCTTTTCCTCCCAGCATTTTATTCAACTCTAAAAATATGAAAGCCCCTCATCCTTTCATCCACCAAGCCACTCTGGGCCATTAGGGTCCTGGAGCTTCTCATATTTTCTTTGCTTTGTAAGAAAGCTTTTCCTATGTCCTTGTATTACCTTTTCTGTCCTCAAATCCTTTTCTTAAGATTTATATTGATCTTTCTGTGGGTCTTTCCTTCATTCTTGTGTCAGGACAAAGCCTGCTGTCCCAGCAATTGCTCTCATTCCCATTCCTAAGACTCTTGCCTTTCCTCAAGTCAAAACAAGTGCTAACCAATATGACAGTGAACATTCAGTCATATAAATGGTAGATTTCCTGAGGCTGTTCTCTGTGGAGTGTCTGTTAGTGACTTGCAGGAACAGATCTGCAGTGTGGAACAGAGCCAGAGAAGCCATGAAGGATGGAAAATGTCCAGGCTGGCTAAGCAAATTGGATTGTTTAGAGCAAAGATTGGAATGTGTGAGAAATTAAGATAGGCTGTTCTTAGAAAAGGACAAAAAATGTGCAGAACCATTGTTAGGTGTTCGTCAATCTTAATTTCCTACTGTTATAACTGCATTTCTTCCCTTCTCGGGCATCTCTGAGGAACTTGGTGATGATACCAGTAATCTGCCACTACTATATTAAGGAGATGTTTCTTCCAAAATGATGAGGGATGTCATTATAATGGAGTTGTCACTAAGCTTCAGTCTTGTGGTGGTTTGTAGGGCTGAGCATTCCAGCAAAGCTGTCAGTGCAAACCCTGAAAATCTTTTCACTTATGCATGTCAAAGATTATCATGGACTTTGATATTATGAAAAAGTTGGAGCCTGCTTCATAGAAATTCTGCTTTCCAGAAAGGCAGATCAGTACGGAGTCAGTGAGGAGAAGAGTATGGTAATCTATGGGATTAGAAGTGTACAGTGGATTAGGACATTATCTATATATATTAGAGCATAATTACACTACACAGTGAAGTATGGCAGAGAAATAATCGATCTAACCACCGCTAAACTATTTCCAGAAGTGAATTAGTACAGTTAGTTTGGCATTGAATACATGTAGAGGAAGATTGGCTGTCTTGGTGGTAGGGCACTTTGGCTCAAAAGGAATGTGCTAACAGATTTTATACAGCTCTTGGAATCAGGGGCATACAGGTCTAGAGTACCTGTGGTGTATTGCAGAGACTGGCATGGGTTCCCAAGTCAGCTTGAACCTTTTCACATTGCATACCATGTTGGAAGATAGAAGTGCTATAAAGGATCTTGACTTGATTAGCCAGGCAAAATGAGTATTAACGGGAAGTATTATTTCTTTCTCTGAATGTACCACCAGAGGGAGAAAGCTCTGTTTAAAATGAGGGACAGTGTTAGTAGATGAACATAAGTCATTGACTGGCTAGAGATATACTGAATCTAAAAATCAAAAAGAATTTCCTGTCAGGGCAGAGATGCCTTGAGATTGCCATCTGATTGAGCAGTTATAAAAGGGAATTTGCTCAACTTCTGAAAAGGATTAAATGATATGACTGTAAGTGAAAGAGTGGATCATTTGCAGTGTTCAGATTATTCAGGAGTTCTATTCCTCTGTTCCTATGTCTCCCAGTTCTGCAAGTGTCAGAGTCAACAATAAATTCTACTATTGAATAATCTGGGAAGAGCAGAGTCCTAATTATAACCTTGTAGAGTAATAACCTGCTTATATCTTTGTACACATATTTCAACTATTGTGTGTGTATGTGTGTATTTCAGTTAACAGAGTTGAAGTGTGAAAGGAGTCAGTTCTCTGGAAGTTAGACACATTAAAAATGCCTAGGGAATTTGGCTTCTTCAGCTGTACAGTTAATGAAATAATTTTGTTTAATCTTGTTCCTTTTTAAATAACAGCGATAGAACCAGAGAGATCCTGGTCACATACACTTCTTGTCTATTGTTTAGATTTTTCCTTCTTTTTTTTTTTCTTTTTTTCCTTTTTTTACACATTTCAGTCATTCTCATCATAAGGACTTGAGAACTGCTAAATCCAGCCAGGAAAGGCCACCTGACTTAGAATCCTGTCTAAGTAAGTAGATACTTCCAGAAAAAATGCATGGAGGCAGTCATACTTATGTGTTTTTTCCATCGTGTTCTTCTAGCCTTCAGTGGCTAGGAGACTCATGTTTAATAGTTACCACTGACCTGCTGAACAGAATGCTGGATTCATAAAGTCATGATTTTTAGATCCATGGGCAGTTTGAGCCTTGCAATGTCTAATGAAAATTAGTTTATTAATATTACCAAAAAAGTGCATGCCTTCCAATATTTATACTATGAAAACTACTGATAACTGTCACCAGCTCCTGTTTTCATAAACTTCATGACTTAATACAGCTCTACCATATCCTTCTTCAGATATTTTTTCTAATTCTACCATAACGTTTTTGATAATAGAATGACTGAAACTGCATATGGTATTCATAATGTGTCTGGGGCTTGAATGTACGCAAATGTGGACCTTTTGTGCTTATTCTCTGTTAGTTTTTATATAATTCCAAAATTTTTCTTTGCTTCTTCAAGCACAGGTGTATTCAAATTTCTTTCCTGGTGATACTGGCTAACATCTCTTGTATCTATGTAGATGTGTATTTTCCTTTCCTCTCTTGATGTGTAGTAGACTTGCTGACACTAAATAGCCTCTGGCATTTTATTACCTATTCATTATTGAACCATCTTCTGAGGCTTTTCGTAGCCAGCTTTAGATTTCCTCAGCCTAATAGTTTTGTGTAATCTGTTGTGGTTTGGTGTTTTTGTGGGTTTTTCTGTTTGGTTGGTTTTTGGTTTTGTTCTATTATGTGTACTTTTCTACATCACATATGAATATACTGAAGGACCCAAATCTCTCAATTGAGCCTATGTCTGTGAATCCTGAGGGTTTCGTAGTGTGAATATTTCATTCTGAAGAATACAAGCCATATAAAGCCTGACCTATAAAAGCTACTTATCTTTTTTTTCCCTTCTTCCTAAAATGCAATATTACCACTTAGTTTAATTGTTTAATTATTGCATAAGTAGATGCATTTTTAATTCATCTTCATGATGTAGTTCTACTATTCCAAAGGTTTGTTGGGCAATGGGAAAATAACAACAAACATTCACTGCTGTTTGATGATTTAATTATCACATATGTTGAGTTTAATGGCTTTAACATTTTTATTTTGTCAGTGTATGGGATTCTGGCATATACAATTGAGAGTGATTATCAGGAAAAAGTATATGAAATAAACTGTTCCTTTTAATTGTTGAATTACAGCATATAAAGGTTGCCTTTGACTCTGTACAATCTTCTATTGGCTTAATCCACTATGCTTACTTATTAAGCTATGAATACCTGCAAATCCTTTAAAGGATTAACTGTATCTGCCTGCTAAGCTTTCCAAGGCAGTTAAAAATAACTGCAGGCTGATTCTACTGACACACTAAAAATTGGATCTACTCTACATTTTGTTGTGTTTCCTGCTGCTTTGACAGATATAACGTTGTCTGGAGGTACTTTAACCTTCTATGAGGACTGGTTGACCAAGTATTCTTGAAACCCCTGTTATAACTAGCAGCTGTTTTCCCTTACAGACCATAGAGAATCAGCATTTGTTTTGTCTCATGGAAGATGCCAGTGACCAAGGACATGTAAGATGGAAAAAGAAATTCAGCTTAATACCAGTGCATGAAATAAAGGATCTTTCTCTGTAGATAAACTTGTGACTTACACAAGGTGCTCTGCAGTGTAGTCTATAGTCCTTTATATATTGTATGGCTTTTGCTAGCTGCAGTCATTGACTTCAGCAAAATACGGGTCTTTTTCACATTTACAGAATTATTGTTACATTCTAATGCAATATAAGCATGAATGCTGGATGCTGCTAGACATGATTAGGAAGGGAGCCAAACAGATGAGATTCACCAAAGTGGAAACCTTACAAGGAATGCGCAAGTTTCTCTTGGTGCTCCAAGAGTGCTTGAGACAGCAGGGCACTAAAGTGTGTACTCACTGCCTCTGTGATCTCTTCCCCCTGCTGGCTATCAGGGAAGAAGAGATGGCCTTCACCTTCTTCCTTGGTCAAATAAATTAAATTGTGGAATATATAAAATGGAGACTTTGAGGCAAAGTTTTTCACTGTCTTTTGCAAGCTATTTTTTCTCTGAAATCTTGTACTGGTGCAGCAGAAACTCTGTGTTGTAAAAGGGTATCATATATGCTGGTATCTTCTTGTAGGGGAAGGACAGAATACCTGATGTGGATCCTTCTTTGCTACAGTGATTCCTTCCTTCCTTAACAGATTCTTTAGGCCCTGGCAAAAAAAGCAGAAGTTGCAGTGTACTAAACAGCAGAAACTGATTCTAGCAGTTTTAAGAGCTGAAAGAACATAACATGGCATAAAGCTATTTTGCTCCCAAGTGATAGGCCTCAAGCTAAGTAATACTAAAGTGGATACATTTGCTTTGAGATGATGGAGGAATGTTGAAAACCAAATGCAGTGAGATGTACGTACTCACAGGGGGCAACTCTTTCAGCATTCCTTACCATGAACTCCTGACTGTAAAACACTATGTACTCATGTCATGACTTGCCAGCCACCTCATCAGAGTGTAAAGCACTGGCAAAATGCGAAGGAAAATTGGATTCAACCTTAGTTTGCCTACACCAAGAGCTAAGTAGTTGTTACTACTCTGCACAACCCAAGCTGAAGGTTCTAGCTTGCATACAATAAGCAGTGTAACTCCATTAACATTAATATATGCTACTTTGTCTGAAATACTTTTGGAGACTGATAAAGTTTGTGTTGAGGTAACTTCATGCTGAGCTAAATCAAGAGATCACATTATCCTTTTTACTAGTTCTAGCTAGGGGAAGCCAACAAAAACTTTGAAGAGTGGTAACATTTTAAACCTTTTTTTATAGTCAACATCTGGCCATGCATGGCCGTAGCCTCCCTGAGGAAGCGTCATGGTTAAGCAGATACATTGCTTGAGATATTTCAGCAGTGTCTCTTAGAAATAGTTGGAGAATTTCTAGGATGCACCAAAATGTGCTATGTATGCAATAGATGGCATGGACTTACTAGGTAGATTATATGGATCTACTTACTTCAATGTTAATTTGTTTATTTTAATTAGACATATATTGTGTGATTTTTAGCTGAACTTCATGAAAAACTGTCAGGTTAAATTCTATTAAGTGTGTATTTTGGAGGGATAAAAAGAAGTTTTACAAAAAGCACTGTCTAATATAAGCTATTTAATGCATTGGTATGAATAGCAATCATCATTTTTATATTTTAAATGGGAAATCTGTGGAACCCAAGCTTGTCAGGCTTTTGCCAGAAACTTCCTGGTTCCATGCCCACTCATCTGCCCATCCATGTGGCAGGTTGCCAGTCTTCCAAAAGCTGCAGCTCCCCCTGCATCAAGGATGGCAGCATTTCCAGGGCTGCAGGCTCTGGAGCAGGTGGCCAGATGGACTTCCTCCCAGGTGTCACTCAGATGGTCCCCATGGTAATGGGATGATATGCTGTGCAGACAGCTACCCGGCAAGGTGTTAGTTTCAGGTCTGGAGGTGTTTTATCTTGTTCTAGTTTTTAGTAATTTTTTAAGAAATTGGTTTACAAGTGGACATCCTATTCCTGTCACTAACGAAGAGCTTCTATCCATAAAGAGGGTTTTATGCATTTAACATCTCACTTTGTAGCAGTCCTGCTTTTCAAGGTTCATGTAGAAATGACAAATGAAATGGCATGTCTAAGGGGATGTTGCTTTTTAAGTTGGAATTTGGCTTCTGCCAGAGCACTAGGTTTTGCTGGGATTTTGGCTTTTCTTTTTACCTTAACATTGTTTTTGTTTCTCCTACAAATATCTAATCTTATTTTAGATTCAACAAGACCTTAGCAATATCTTTTGGACTAACAGGCAATTTTTATAATCAGTTATACACCCTTGGAATTAACAGTGTATTGTAAAGTACTAACTATTGCTCAAGCAGGTTAATGAATAATAAAAGCATACAAAGAAATTTTGCTTTCTTTTCTTGATTATTCTTTAATAGTGCACTGCATTTTAAATAGCTTGTGTCCTGGGTTCAGGAGTAGCAGTCATTTTTCTCCTTCTTTGTAGCTGGTGCATGCTATGTTTTTGACATTTTTGTTCATTTTCTCATTGACCAACACTCTCAAGTCCTTCTCTGCAGGGCTGCTCTGAATCTCTTCTCTGCCTAACCTGTAGCTGTGCCTGAGATTGCTCTTACCCAGGTGTAGGACCTTGCACTTGTCAAGGGACCTGCACAAGAGATTCAATTTTTGGGAATAAAATGGTAAGATGGATGTTGCCAAATCCCCACAGATGTGATCAAAAAGATAACAACATCTCCACCAACTAATAAGAGAGAAACACAAGCTTTCTTGGGTGCTGTGGGGTTCTGGAGAATGCACATCCCGAATTAGTTTGATTGTAAGCCCTCTCTATCATGTGACCCAGAAGAAAAATGATTTTAAATGGGGCCCTGAGCACCAACAGATTGAGCAAATTAAATGAGAGACAGTTCATGCAGTAGCCCTTGGACCAGTCCGTACTGGGCCAGATGTAAAAAATGTACTGTGCACCGCAGGTGGGGAGGATGGTCCTACCTGGAGCCTCTGGCAGAAAGCTCCAGGGGAGACTCAAGGTCAACTCCTTGACTTTTGGAGGTGGGGATACAGAGGATCTGAGCCAGCTATACCCCAACTGAAATAGAGATACTGGCAACCTATGAGGGGGTTTGAGCTGCTTTGAAAGTGATTGGCACTGAAGCACAGCTCATCCTGGCAGTCCAGCTGCCCATGCTGGGCTGGATGTTCAAAGGCAGGGTCTCCTCTACACATCATGCAACCAATGCTACATGGAGTAAGTGGGCTGCACTAATTACAGAATGAGCTTGAATAGGAAATCCCAGTTGTCCAGGAATTCTGGAAGTCATCATGGACTGGCCAGAGGGCAAAGATTTTGGAATGTCACCAGAGAAGGAGGTGATGCGTGCTGAAGAGTCCCCACCATATAATGAACTGTCAGAAAAGTGAAAAGCAATATGCCTTGTTTACTGATGGGTCCTGTCGCATTGTGGGAAAGCATTGGAGATGGAAGCAGCTGTATAGAGTCCTCGACGACAAGTTGCAGGAACTGCTGAAGGAGAGGGTGAACCGAGTCAGTTTGCTGAGGTGAAAGCCATCCAGCTGGCCTTGGACATTGCTGAATGAGGAAAGTGGCCAGTACTGTATCTCTATACTGACTTGTGAATGGTGGCAAATGCCCTGTCGGGATGGCTGCAGCAATGGAAGCAGAACAACTGGCACTGCAGAGGTAAACCCTTCTGGGCTGCTGCACTACGGCAAGATATCGCTGCCCAGGTGCAGAACCTGGTGATGGAGATACGCCATGTAGATGCTCATGTACCCAAGAGTTGGGCCACTGAGGAACACCAGAACAACCAACAAGTGGATAAAGCTGCTAAGATTGAAGTGGCTCAGATGGACTTAGATTGGCAACATAAGGGTGAATTACTTCTGGACCATGGGCCCGTGACACTTCAGGCCATCAGAGCAGAGATGCAACATCCAGATGGGCTCGTGATCGAGGGGTGGACTTAACAATGGGCACTATTGCTCAGGTTATTCATGAGTGTGAAGCATGTGCTGCAATGCAAGCTAAACAGTTAAAGTCTCTTTGGTATGGAGGACGATGGCTGAAGTACAGATATGGAGAAGCCTGGCAGACTGATTATATCACACTCCCACCAACCTGCCAAGGCAAGCGCCATGTGTTTGCCATGGTGGAAGCAACCACTGGATGGCTGGAAACATGAACTGTGCCCCACACCACTGCCCAGAACACTATCCTGTGCCTTGAGAAACAGATTTTGTGGCAACACGGCACCCCAGAGAGAACTGAGTCAGACAATGGAACTCATTTCCGGAACAGCCTTATAGACACTTGGGCCAAAGAGCATGGCACTGAGTGGTTATATCACATCTCCTACCAGGCACCAGCCTCTGAGAAAATTGAACTGTACAATGGGCTGTTAAAAACTACACTGAGAGTGATGGGTGGTGGGACTTTAAAACACTGGGATACACATTTACCATAAGCCACCCGGTTGGTCAACACCAGAGGATCTGCAAACAGGGCTGGTCCAGCCCAGTCAGAACTTCTACATACTGTGGAGGGGGACAAAGCTCCAGTGGTGCATATAAAGAATTTCCTTGGGAAGACAGTCTGGGTTGTTCCTGCTTCAGGTAAAGGCAAACCCACTCGTGGGATTGCTTTTGCTCAGGGACCCGGATATACTTGGTGGGTAATGCAGGAAGATGGGGAAGTCCAATGGGTGCCTCAAGGGGATTTGATTTTAGGGGAAACCATCCAGTGAACTCAGTTGTATGCTGTTGCCTGCTATGTAGCACCTTTATAGTCTACTGACTAGATGTCTTCAGGTCACCAGTGACTAGCCCCGACTTCCCTCCGACCATCATCCCAACCAAGAATGAACTTGATGAATTCAGATGTGTTCTGTAGTATCATCAGCAGGCAACAATCCAACACTGCACACAGTCTCTCCTGTTTTGAAAGACTGTTACAAGAGATGGAGCCTGGCATCATGGACCGGATGGACTCAGCAGCTTTATAGGGATTGGTCCATGCACTAAAGAATGATCTCTCTCTCTCTGTCTGTGTGGATGTATATATATGTATGTATATATATGAGATAAGAGTGATGGTATATTGAAAATGTGGGATCTGAGCATGACATGAATGGTATGGAATAAGGGGTGGATTCTGTCCTGGGTTCAGCAGTAGCAGTCATTTTTCTCCTTCTCAGTAGCTGGGGCAGTGCTGTGTTTTTGACTTTCAGCCTGGGAACAGTGCTGACAACACCGATGTTTTCAGTTGCTGCTCAGTGATGTTTACTCTGACCAAGGACATTTTGAGCCTCATGCTCTGCCAGGGAGGAGGGGAAGCTGGGAGGAAGCAGAGATAGGACACCTGACCCAAACTGACCGAAGAGGTATTCCATACCACAGCACGTCATGCCCACTATATATACTGGGGGCAGTTACCTGGAAGGGTTAGATCAGTGCTCAGTCAGGCTGAGTATCGGTCAGAGGGTGGTGAGCGGTTGTATTCTTTCCCCTTCTTATTTTTCTTATTGTTATTATTATTGGTGGTAGCAGCAGTGGTTTGTGTTATACATTAGCTACTGGACTGTTCTTTTCTCAGCCTGTGGGTGCTGCTTTCTTTCGATTCTCCTCCCCATCCCTCCAGGAGCAGGAGGAGAGAGGAAGGAGGAGGGGGAGTAAGAGAGCGGCTGCATGGTTCTGAGTTACGGCTGGGCTTAAACCACAACACTATCTAAAAGTGATTTAGAGATTAGAAGACTTACACCTGATGTTGAACCTCTTTTTTAAATTTTCTTTTTAATTTATTGATCATAAAGAAATTGTATGTATTGAGTCATAACAGAGCTACTTTATGCATTTTCTTCAGTAAGTAGTTCTGGAATGGAATTATTCACATAGAATGCAAACAATTATAAGGGAATGCCTGCGCTGATTTTCTAAGTCTTCTTCCCTGGAAATGCATCAAATGTAAATCAGGTTAAGTATAATTTTTGAAAGGGTTTTATGTTTCAGAGGAATGCCATGTTCTTAAAGTCTCATATCAGTAACTTGCACAGAATTAAGTATCTCTGACTTTCTTCCAAATAACAATGTTGGAAAAGCTGATTAGGGGAGAAAATGTAAAAGCTTTACTGCATACTTAAGAGGAGAAAAAGAACATGACTTATGTCTGTTTGTACGCTTTTATAATGATTTAGTAGATAAAAATTATTTTGCATATTCCAGTTGTTGTCTGCTGATAGAATTTATGTGAATGCATTTTGCGGTTTGAGTCAAGCTGGTAGATGGTGTCTGAAACAGCCTCCTTTGCTTTTGTGCTGGCTTGTATCTATCCATTGCTTTCATAAGACCAGAAGACGAGCTGCTGTTTCACCTTCTTACTACTGAAGGGGAGAGGCCCTCTCCAACTGCCTGTTCCTTCTATAGTGTAGAAAACTGAATTAGTTCCCACTGAGTTTAGTAAACACTAGAGGGTGAGAAGTGGTGGGTTGTGACTGTGCAGCAGAGTAGGAAGGAGGGAAGAGGAGCAGTGGTGAGCCTTAAGTTTGGGTGAGGTTTTATAACCAGCTGAGCTCTAGAGATGAAGCAATCTTAACTGTGCTGTGTCCTGTGAAGACAGTGAGATATGTAAATGTAACCCACCCTTGGCACTAAGCCTAGCACAGTTTCTGAGGGAGAGGGAAGAGATAATTTCTCTCAGGTAATACTTAACTGAGGCACATTTCTGATCACTCTTTTACAACCTGTGCTTCTTCCTCACTCGTTTAACCTTTGTAGTAGAGGTGGTGAGTCAGTGCATCAGCTACTGTTCCTAATGTGGCAGGACTTAGGTAGAGTTGGTTGGTTGTTGCTCTGCAGGGGTGATGGCCTCTGGCAATGAAATGGAGGGGACCAGACAACAGGAAGACATAACAGCTGCCACATGCGTTAGTGGTATGTGTGATTTGGTGCCTGCAAATATCCAGTAATAAATCCATATATAATAAATGTCTGCAAGTATCCGGTAATAAATCCATATATAATAAATCCAGTAATGAAAATTAATATTTTTAAGCAGTACCTGTTGGAAGTTTTTCAAGGTATAAAATGCAAAAATATATTCTGAGAGAGCATGCACAGAAAGTGGAATGCCTTGACAGACTCCTTTAGATTCCTATTAAATATTTCACTGCTTAATCAGCATGGATGAATTTTTGGTTTTCTTTATTTTTTTTTTTTTTTTTCATCCTGCGATAATGTTTCTGGTGCCTTTCTCTTCTAGGAGGTGTCCCAGATGTGTCTCATATATCACAAAGGAGTAAAAAGGGTGCTTTTTCCTGCCTGCTGGTCACATTTAAGCATAGCAGGAGTGGCATAACTACGTCTCTATGTAGCATACTTGAGAGTGTTGAACATACAGAATATAATAGATTTGTGTTTTCATTTGTAGGTTTACTTTTTCCATATACATAGTTTTTCATATTAGCAGGTCGTATGACAGAAGTCAAGAATACATATGAAAGGAATGAGGAAAAAACAGTGCTATGGTTATTCCTCTGTAATTGAAAAATAACCCCCCAAATCTCAGACCATAATGAGAGTAACAGAAACATCAGAATTATTATCTACAGTTTAATCCCTACTGATAAATAAATACAGTTTAGTGCTATGTCATTAAAATAGCACTCAGAGGGTACTGTGTAATGAGGTTTGGAATAAGGTAGGGTTTAATAAGCCTTGGAAGAAGTACCCAACTAATTTTCTTCTTTAAAGATATGTTCAAGATGTTGATGAACCTGTTGTTGTGCAAAGTATGAAAAAACTCAGTCGTCACTAGCTTAATAATTAATGTATGGTACCTACAGCCCCGTGCAGCAGAGTGTTTTGCTCTGGATGGTGGTTGGAAGTATAGCTAGTAGAGTGCTTTATTTCGGACTGTAACGTCAAATGATTCTTCAGATTTCTGCTTCCTCAGAAAACCTTTACTACTGAAAACCTGTTGGTATCTGCTGTTGCCAGACTGTTCTTCTTGTCTACTCCTTCATGCCTCCATTTCATTTCCACTGTAATTTGTCCCTTGCTTGTTGGCAGCAGGGTGGTCATCATAAAATGGAGGTTCTGTCTCCATAAACCATGACGTTTGACTTTCAGGTAATTTTCATCAGCATCTTTCTATTGAAAACTTTTAGGCTGGTGACATTTTTTATTAAGAGATTTTATGAATCCTATCTAATCTTTTATATGTAATGTTTTACAATTAAAAATGAGGGCAGAGCAAAGTAACAGTGTTACTGAAAGAAGACAGTTCAGTGATTTAACTATTTTGTTCAGTTATTGCTATATACCAGATAGTGCAGATTTTATAGCATAGAATTTACAGTTAGGTTGCATGACTTAAAATACCTTTCCTTTGACTTTGGGGTTTTTACAGTCTTTCTTAAAGCAATCTTGGTTTCTAGTAGTAGTAAAAATGAATTGGAAAGAGCTCAGTGTTCTTGCATTGACACTGACTCCTTTTTATTTATATGGAGGTCAACTCCCTGAAGTTCCCTAATTTACCACTACAGGCTGTTGCGGTTGTGCATGGGAACCTGTTCACTTGTGAGGAGCAGACTCATTAGGGTTCACCTACATGGATAATTTCCCTGGCTTTTTACTTGGAGACATACAGCTCAAATTCTTCAGGCTAACAGACTCCTTTTGTCTCTGTAATTGGCTCAAGATATGACTTGAATGATGTTCCTAATTTCCCTTCTCTCATTGTTAACTTGAGCAAAAAGCAGAACTCACAGTGTCTGAACTACTCTACAGCTAATCTAATTGAAACTACAGTAGTCTTGTAATTTGACCTACTATTTGCAGTCAGGTTTGTAGTCTGATTACCGGAATTTTTTGCTTGATATTCCCATCTGGAGGTGTTTGGGCCATCCCTTGGTTTGTCATCCAGCAGTTGTCTCAGCATCAGCGTTTGTGCCTCTAGTTTGTCCCAGTAATATTTCAGTCCCTGAAAGTATTTTATCTTCAGGTGAAATCCTAATATCAGGTCTGCCATAGAAACCCAGGGTCATACCTGTTGTCTTACAGCTGACTGCTTTTCTATATACAGTCTGTAATTCTTGGCAGCAAGAGAGCTTTTAAAATCTGCAGCTGTTTGATGTATGAAGGTGTCTCCCCTAGACAGAACCTAATATCCAATGACAGTAGTGCTGGGTTGAGTTAGGGTTAATCTTTACCAGTGAGAAATACAAGCTGTTTGAGAAGAGAGAAAGAGTTGAGGGGCACAAGTCAGAGAAACAAATCGACTTGACCTCTGCAAATAAGGGTTTGATTCATCACTGGTATACGAGACGAGGGAAGCGAGACAGTAGTTTAGGATAGGTCCAGTGGAAGGTACTGTGTAGTAGACATTGTGTGTGAGGGTTTACCATTTCCTTCCCACATTTTCTGTCCTTCAAGTAGTAGTATTCATCTGTATTAATGTAGTTCAGAGGGAATACTCTAATTGACGAAAGTAGAGAGAGGTCTGGAGGTATTTCAATCAAACGGTTTTGTTCAGCAGCCTCTTTCAGAGGTGTGTATGCTTGGGATTGCCAAAATATAGTAACTGCAAATTGTAGAGAATTTGGATTATAGGTGATAGTATTTTGAGACAAAATTGTGATTTAGACCTGTCTAACTTGCGCAAATTGAGTAGGATATGATTTTCTTTAAACTCTGTTGCATGTTGGTGCTGATAAAGACCCAGCAATTCCAGGCTTCCTATGAGTGTGTTACGTTAGGTTAGGTGGCTGAATTTGCTAGTACTCATTATATGTTGTATGAGTACCAGACTGTCAAATGGATGGATTTGATTCATTTATGGATGTTGTAATAGCATGTACCAGAAAGACCAAGCTAAGGTCATATATTTTCAGCCTGTGAAGTTTCCTGAATGTGGCAACCAGCAGACAGAAGTCTGTGCAAAATACTGCCCTTGGTCAAATCTCACTTCATTATTGATCTGTCTTCATATATGACCTTCCTGAAAATCATAGAATGGCTGGGGTTGAAAGGGACCTTAAAGATCATCAAGTTCCAAGTCTCCTGCTGTGGACAGGGACACCTTCCTTATAGAAGTATAGACTGTTGAAAGAATAGTATATAATAGTGTCAGTCACTGTTGACTCCTTAGCACTCTAAGCAGCTGTGTTCACAGTGGCTGCCTTCAGTGCTGCGTCCTTCTTTATTACTTTCCTTCAGATAGGTCTGTGAGATGCTTCAGTTTTCTTAGTGTGTTTAATGGACATACAGCTGTTGGTTCAGCATTTCAGGCATCCTGATTTGTTACTCAGTTTGTTGGAGAAGTGTATTTTTGGCATGTTAGGCCACCTTCTAAACTATTTATTTCACATTGTTTTTTGTAAGTACTTTGTGGAAGATGAGTTGATGCCCGGCAGCAGGTGATTTCTGATGTGAAGTGTGCTTGCCAAACCTCTCAGATCTTACAGAACTCATTGCAGAAAGCATCAAGCAGAAAAGTGACATATTTTTACAGAAGGTTGAATATTGCTGTATCACTTAGAATTTTGGTGTGTGGTTTTTGTTACAGAAAAGAATAGTCAGTAAGATTCCTGGCATGGCTGGCGTAGTTCTGGGAGATGTTTAAAACTTTGTGGTGGTGCAGCTGTTTGCTCAGCAGCAGTTTTGACAGCTGCAAATATTAATATGGAAAAACTGCTTTCACAAGCTATATGTAATTGAATGCCTCATTTATATATATGTATGTATATATATACACTTCATTTGGGGGAAGAAACTCAGATGTTTTCCAGTGTTTAGTTATTCCCCTACCCCTCATGTTCTCTTTTGTAGGTGGTTTGTTATGAAAAGCAAGTGAGTCAGTTTTTCTCATTTACTGCTTCTCACCTAGTTTTTCTTATAGGTCCTCCTAACAGTTGTTTCTCTGGATAGACCTAAGTTACGTCCCAACTAGAATATTTCTTGGCTAAACAGAGTACCTTCATTCTTTCTACTCCTTTGCATTCTCTTCAGATGCCAAGTGAAATCTGAACATTTTAATGTAAACCCATTTTAGCTAGATTTTGGGAAAACAGAAGAAAATTAAGAGCTTGATTTTTTTGATAGCTGCCTTGATTATTAGTGGGTTTGGTTTTGTATTTTCTGGTTGGGATAGACCAATAACTGTGTAAAGACTTGGAGCAGAGAAGCAGTTGTCCATACAGACTCCAAAGCTCCAAAGTAGGTTTCTGTAATTTTACTTTCTCGAAGGAGCAAAGTCTTGCTCCACCATAAGGGTGGAAAGGTGGTATTGAGAGAGGATAAACTAGCTAGCTTTCTTCATTTTGGTGCCCAAATGACTATACTGTGGGCCTGGCTTCAGTGAGAACCAATTTAGCAGCAGTCTCGTGTCATACAGAGCATGTCTTTGCATCAAATGGGGAATGGAGTTACTGTGTGTTAACTAGTTGTCTCCTTTATTTTCTTCTAGAATCACACAGAAGTGTTTCCTCTAAAGTTTAATGTCCTCCTTTCATTACATGCTGTTCATTAGACATGACATGGAAGCACTCCGTTGTTTTGGTTTAGATCTTGGTTTTCTCATGAAGTAAAATGTACTTTCCTCTCGGGAAGCTGTTTTTAATCTGTCATGTGAGTTGAGCTACGTAATGACTTTGTCAGAATTGGGATTGCACCAGCACATTTATTCCCCCAGTTATTTCACTGCTAGCCTCTTCTGATCTGCAGTATGAAAAATTGAGTCTGCTTAATTATTAAGTAGTAGTGAATTTAGAGCAAGTAAAAAGGAGTTTGGCAAGGACTACTAAATGATGCAAAGTAGCATTAGGCAGCCAGCCAGCTCAGTGGGTTGTGAGCAGTAAGAGCTGTTTATGGTACCTACTTTAACTGTGTACATTTTGTTTGTGTGCTTACCCCTAAATTGCAGTTGTTGCCCCTCAGTGTGGCCATGTACTAAAGCATAGATTATTATGATAAATGTACTTTTCTGTATGACTTCAAAGCATGATGCGTAAAAATAGTTGCATTATTTTAAGGCCTGTTTTTCCATCCTCAGTCTTAAAAAGCAATCCCTAAACAACACTATTTGAAATTAGAAAACTAATGTTAATATTTATCCTTAACATGGTCTTTTTGTACTGAAATTTTCAGCAGCATGTCTATTGCTGACTACAGAATTCTGGACCATTGAAAGCAATTGGTGTGGCAACAGAAGTTGATGAACTGATGAGCTGGACAACAGCAATTGTAGCTTCTGCTGATGCTGGGAAAGAAGTGATGTTTTGGTTTATGAGACAGGCTTGCTTGTAAACTTGGAGGCTGACCGTGACTTGATGAAACAGGAAAGGAGATTTCTCTTAACATTTTATCTGTGTGAGAGGTCTGTGGATGTTAAAATCATGGATGGCATGATGATCAGAAACGGGCAGTCCATCTAGTAGCTGTAGGTAAGACTTTCTTTCTTATCTCCAGTTTAGATGTGGAACACTTCTAAAAGCATCCAGCAAATTACAGTTCAGTTTGACTGATACGCAGTTAAAATAATGCAGAGAAATTATTATTTAATAAATCAAGTTTTCATTCAGAGATGCTCAAAGTCAGTAAAGCTTTTAATGAATACTGTGGTTCTTCCATTTACTTATATTAGAAAATGATAAATTGAGGAACTTCAGCACATAAAGGATGTTAAACAGTTACTGAAATGTAAGCATGTTCTCCCAACCACGGTCTTTAAATGACAACTTCAGAGATGATTTTTAATAATAAAATCTTGGCTGTCAAATGTGTGTGCCGAACTTTATCTTTACTGGCATGAATATTTCCATTAATCCTATGGCTCAAGGTAAAAGGAAAAAAAAAGGCAGTTGCATAAATGTAATCTCCAAGACAATCTAGTAAGGTAGAGTTTCCTAAAAAATGAAATATTTGTATGTGACATCTCATTCAGTTACTGGAACCATAAACT
>JAOEHX010056161.1:0-16617 GCA_025448015.1 Bolborhynchus lineola
TCTCAGATTGAAATACTCCAGTATTCGCATCCGCATACTTTTTTTCCAAGGGCAAATTAGCATGTACGGGCCACTTAATTAAATTGCAAGTTATTATTTTCTCTACTATCATGTAATGTAATGTAACATAGTTCACATTTTTACACTTTCAGAAACAGCTCAGCTAGGTGCAAAACTTTAAATCATCCACACAGTCAAACCACCTTTTGCATTTCTTTTATCTCTCTTTTTCTGCAGAACATGATAGAATTCTACTGTTAGCTTGAATAGGAGAGCAGGATTGTAAAATAGCATTCCTGTCACAAGTAAATGAGAATACTCTTTTTAAAGCGTATTATGAAGATACTTAGCAACTCTGTTTTAATCCCAAACATTTTTGGGAACTGGTAATTCTTTTTCAGAAGGAATGTCTCCATGGGCAGAGAGGTTTTTTCTTGTCAGTTTTGTGAAAGAGCTTTTAATTACTTGCATTTAATTGAGTCTTGCACATGCACATTTGGAAACAGTTTCTGAGATTTACTGAGTCTACAGCATAGCTCACACAATAAATCACTCTTTTCTTTATTTACTTACCCCACCTACTGTCTTTAAGCCATGGTTTATTGGTGGTGTTTTCTTCTTTTCAAGAAAAGTGAAAAGCACAGAGAAATCCTCTTCAAGGAGCAGTGAAAGCAGCATGGGGCAGGGCATGCAGTCAGGAGAAGACAACTGGATTTTCTTCTTAGCTGTACCCGTTCACCAGTAGGAGACTGAACCACCCATGTCACCTTCTGCCTGGCATTTGCATCAGTGTGGAGTACTTTTCCATTTCTGTTACAGTTTTCTGAGTAGTGGGAAAACAAACACTGGCACACAGGAATAAAATAGCAGGTAACCACTTCGTAGAAGTCCAAACGCTAACTCATGTTAAGGTAAAATTAAGCATGCATTTTCTAGTTTGCTTCTGTTTTCAAACTGGATTAACTTGAAAAAAATCCAGCAATTTCCAACTGTGCTCACAACCTTCTGCAAAGAGAATGGAAAGGGAAGATAGATTAGATGGATGACTGGAAATAATGCAATTAGTGAACTGAAGTAGCACCCACAGATTCCAGGAAAGAACAGTAGAAAACTGCCTGTGTTCTGATGTGCTGCTGTCAGTGGGTAGGATGGGGTAAAAAGGCGTAGCTCTAGTACTGCTTAACTAACTAGTATCTTAGTTGACCCTTTGTTTCATACAAGACATGAAAGCTTTTTGGTGGACAAGTCAGAACATAGAATACACTAAGAATTAAGTATTAAACATGTAAAATATTAAATAATAAAGTATTAAACATATGGACCTGAGTGGATTGGCTGCTACTGTAGACTCCAATGTTTTCATTTCGAGAAGGGGGACACTGCAGTGAGGAAGATTTTTGCTGTGTTATTACCTCTCTTAATGTTCACCAGGAAAAACAGTATTTAGATACATAAGTGATAATAACTGCAAAATGAACTGGTCACGTCTATTTCACAATTGACATACATCCATCAATCCTGATCCTTAGCTGGTGACCTCATGAAATTCTGATACAAAGAAAGATTAAAACAAATACATTTATAACAAGTGAGAGGAAAAACATCCACAAAGCTGGCGCAAGTGCATGGTATTAACTGTAGAGATACTCCAGTGTCCTGAAGAATTTTTTTGTGGCTTTAAATCCTTACGAAAACTTAAAGGCATTTTCCCTTGAAAAATCCTATTGAGAGAATCGTAATCATATTTCTTCCCAGTTCTTCTCCCTAGCCCTAATTAGTGGGGGATATTTGCATTGAAACAATCTCTTTTTCTTCTTCATTCATTTGATCAACTGGTTATCCCTCACCTGGAGCCATAATCTCTTGTCTGTAGCTGCATAATCTTCTGCACTGCTAAAAAGATTAGGTATCCAGGTGAAGCATAAACAGCAGGAACAGATGATCATGTAGGGAACAAATACTATTCTGATGTTTCAGATGCTGCTTTCCCCACTGGTAATTAAGTGCAAAGAAACCCCTAACCACCACCTCTTAGAAACTAAAGCAGCAAGCCTGCAAATACGCAGAAGAAAAAGAATCCTCAAACCTTAAGATACAGCTCTTTAAATAACTCTCTCACAAATTAAAACTGCAAGAAACTACAAAACAAGTATTATAAAAGAAAATAAGAAGATTAAAAAAAAAAGAGATTATTCTAATGCTTTAAGAAAATTGCTGCAATCTTCACAATGCAAATATTTTCTGTTCTGAAAATAGAGGTCTCTTTTTCAGGGCTTTCTAGAAGAATGGCAAAGCTGAACTGGAGGTGAAAAGGTTACATTTTCAGTCTGTAGTTTTCACTGGGCAAGATTAAGATTGCCTCTTTACAGCCCATGCTTGTATAGGGCATTTATTACACCCAACTTGTCTTTTTATACCCAGTACACCTATTGAAGAAAAGCAGCATTGCCATACTTCCAACTGAGATTGAAAATCATCCTGATTACTTGTGCTCATTAAAATTGTATGAGAGAAACATTTGTAGATCTCAATACGCTTTTCAAAACAGTAAGATCCAAATCTAGCCAATTCATGCCCTTTTGACACAACCTTTTCATCTGCTATTTGAATCTTCTTCTCTGTTTTCCTCCAACTAGACTCCTGACATGAAGCTCGAACACAGCCCTTGCTAACACACTGTACAACTGGAAATTGTTCAGAAATTGCTTGGGTTGCCTAAATTAGTGAGAAAAGATGAATTTAGTTTAAAATGCATTACTCTCTTCTGTTAAGCCTGGAAACAATAACTTTACTGAAGCCAAACAACGGCTGATGAATTTCTGATTGTTTGGTTGTGCTTATATTTCAGAATTGGGCAGTCTCTCTCTGAAGCAGGCAGCTCCACTTGGAAATTGAAGCCACTGGAGAAGCAAAAAGAGTCTAGCTGTTCAAAACCACATACATCTTCATACCTCCCCTCTTCCCTTAAGTAAGTGGGAACATGTAAGTTTATCTACTAATATTTTCTGAGGCTTAACAAAGTGTTGATCCCTTCCCTATCAGTATAATGAGCAATAGATCTGCTTCTCCCCATCACTAGCCTATGAAGATTAATAGTGAGTAAAGCACATGAGCCAAAACCCATTCCCAACTAGTTTACTGTCCCTTTCATCAATTAGAATGGATTTCAGTATGTAAGCAGACATAATAGATGACATAACATTGTAAAGGTTTTAAAGACCTGGAAAAATTCCAGTGAAATACAGATTGAGTTAGCATAGTTTTACTGATCTACCAATCCCTTCAGTACTCCTGCTGACAATATACAGGCAGCATCTAGAGAGCTGTCAGAAGGCTCTAGCTGAGCAGACAAAAATGAGCTCCTGCGCCAGGGGAGCTGATATTTGTCTATGCTTATGTTTCATCTAAAAGTTCTTTAAACTCTGACCATTTAGCAAAAGCCACTGAAAAATAACATCCAAGTGCATTCAAACTTCATCCGGCAGTCCTCTCTACTACACTGTTACAGACAACTTTAAGCACTTATTGTCAGGCATAGATATATCAGGGCATGCAATTGGTAACAAAAGTAATCTCAGTGATGTAGCAGTGGTTTAAGCAAGACAAAAATGCGTGCTGATGATATGGCGGTGGTGGTGATAAGGTGTGGATGATATAGCTGGTACTTCAACCTAAGGTTAAGCCATGGGGGAAAACCTTCCCAGCCACCCCCTCCACCCCCCTCCTTTTCCCTTTGCAAACAACGCCAGTCTTCCAGGAAATGCATTCACTGTCTGGAGGTTTACAGGGAAAGTTACCCTACCTAAGCTATTTGTAGTGATCTGAAATGGCCCTTCAACTCCAGCTGTGGTCAAAGGCACAGCAAGCTTCTGAATGTGGGAACATCTGTGAGCAGGGCTTGTCACACAAGCTGTGAGTAGGGTTTGCCACATGGGCAGCCACACAGATGGGCATTCCCCTCTTTCCTTGGAGCAGCTTCAGGCCACTGACCTTCCAGAGGAAGCTGCAAAACTCTTATCTTCCCTTGGGTGGCAGAAATGGAATAATGACTTAAAATGCAAGAGCTGGGCCTAAAAATGGCTGCTTTCTCTGCCTTTATATTTATGTTAATTACTGTAATCACAGGGTAAGAATTAAAATACACTAGAGAAAAAATAAAAGTATAGCATGAAAATCTGACTTTGAGATTCATCACAAGATAAATTTAATAAAAGCTATCAATCAGGTGTATGTTGCTAGAGAATGGATATTCAGTGTTCTGGAACATAAAGCAATATTTCTTAGTAAAGAAGAAACAGTGTTCTTATTGAATCTCAATTGATTTGTGCTACATTGCTGCCAACACAAACACAACAGATTAGTAAAGGGAAAAATGTTTTTTTTTATATATATATATATCTCAGGATAAAATGTGATCTGTCATTGGTGAAAGCACATGCCTCTTAGCTAAAACAACTTCTTGCAACAGTCTGATCTAGACTGTCACTGGTCAATCTCGGTGGATATTTTGACACTGATTAGTGCTGTTTGGGCATTGCCTCCTTTTGCTTTGGTGCCCAATCAAGAAAAATTGGCTCAGACAGAGATAGATGCAGAGAAATGTGCATGCACAAGAGTGTGCGAGAAGAGAATAGGGTGGATGAAAACAATGGAAGAAAGAATGGGATAGGCAGTGGGGAAGTTCTCCAGGACAGGAAGACACAAGCTCATGGCAAAGGTATTATAGTCTGCACTGAAGGACTTGCCTATCAAAACAGAGGCCTAGGTGCAGTTCAGTGGCTCAGTACCAGGGAAATGTAAATGTTTCCAATTACTCTATATTTTTCCTCCTTTCCTTTGCTCTTTTAATTCCTTTAATCTCTCAGTGTCTGCAGGAAGTAGCATGTTAGGTTCTTAAAATCATTGTAGTTAGGAAAGTAATATCTTGACTGTATATTGAATAACCTATCTGGATGCATGTCCTATAAGGATTTCTAATTCTGACCAGCATAGTTTATTCTGAAAGCACACCAACAGGCTGCAAATGACATAAAAAATTAGTTTCACTAAGAATGCCTTGTTAGCATGTAATACCATTGGTAAGTTTACAGAGAGTGTTCTTCTAAAGAGATTTAGAGAGTACATACTGGTAACACCTGAGGAAAGAACAGCCCTGAAAAAAAGATAAAGAAAAAGAAGGGGGAAGTAAAGGCTGATACAGCCCAAAACCTTACTGTCAACAGTACAATGGAGCCTATTAATAGTAGCATGCCTAAAACATTATTGTCAACAATAGCCTAAAAATTCTAGCATAAAGGAAAAAAAAGTAGCAATACTTAACCCATTCAGAAGACTCTTCAATTCACTAAAATGAATTTGCATTATGGAGCTATCCTACTGTAGGCAAGGACATGGAGTAGATGAACTAAATAATCGATTTCCAGAATCTTATCTCAAGGCACTGGCAAGCT
This sequence comes from Bolborhynchus lineola, assembly GCA_025448015.1. Classification (NCBI taxonomy): domain Eukaryota; kingdom Metazoa; phylum Chordata; class Aves; order Psittaciformes; family Psittacidae; genus Bolborhynchus; species Bolborhynchus lineola. The sequence continues at coordinate 5,451 of JAOEHX010056161.1, forward strand.
GCATTTATAGTTTATTATGGGAAGGTTATATTGCTTGTTAGCTCAAGTGCTTAAGCTTCTTTGAGTTCAAAAATGTTAATATTTGTAGCCCATCAATCCAATGGTCTCAAAGCTGTTACTGAAACTCAGAAAACCTCAGAAGGCAAGAGAAAAATATTAAAAACAAATTAATGTGGAAGATGAGATAAATCTAGAAGAGTAAATTATCAAAAGATCTTTTATCGAAAATGAATAGTTGTTTCTACTTCAAGGGAAACCAATTAATTTTAGTCCCCTCCATCCCGTTTCTTAGCACAACTGAATTTCAAGCAGAGTAATATAAAAATAGGCTATTAAGATTTGAAATGTGTTTAATTCTCATCATAAGCACCACAGTCTTTCAAAATGTAATTTAAATATATATATATAAATCAGGAGAGCACAAAAGGGTTTGCACTTGACAATAATTAAGGGGAAAAACATATTTACAATTGACAAACTGTAAGCAAAAAGGAGCCAGAAAATAAATGCCATGGGGTGGATTTGGCAGTAACTGACAGTATTGTGACTTCTTTCATTGACCTTAAATGAGATTTTGCAGTATTCACTACAGAGTAATTCCTCTTGGTTGTTTGGTTTGTTTTTTTTTCTTTAAGGCTTTTACCTCAGTGGCATCTTGCAGTTAAGCAGATGCTTACAATGCTTTCTAGGCTGGCCAAAGAGAAGTCATGGGACATAGCAGCACCTCATTGACACACAGTGTGTAACACTTGAATCATTTTGCAGCAACTTACACCACAAGCAGACTTGTTCACTTTGCTTATTGACTTCAGCATGATCCTGTCCCCCACTTTCTTCTCCTGAAGTAATTACCAGATGAGAAAGCATGAAAAAGTTCCTTAGGCCAAGGCTGCATTGTGCTAAAGGAAAAGTCCAAGGCACTGCCATTCCTGAAAGCAAGTATCTGAGTGTGTGCAGACACCACAGCCAAAACATAACAAATACAGACTTGGGGAATTCAAATGTAGTGGCTATCAACATTACCAAATAACAGGCATAGCACTTACAGTGACTTCTGCTGACAGAGCTTGCTGAGAGAGCTTGCAATACAATAACTAGGTAAATCACAACACAGCAGATTGGCAATACAGCAAACGTTCTAAGAATGGTGAAGGCAAAGTAAGCAAAACTGCCATCATTATCTGTTCTAATTAGATGATCATTATTTGACTGATACATCAGGATCTGTAGGAACCCAGATTCTGTTCCATAGAATCATAGACTAGTTACTGTTGGAAGGGACCTTAAAGCTCTTCCAGTTCCGATCCCCTGCCATGGGTGGGGATACCTTCCACTAGGGCAGGTTGCTCCAAGCCCCATCCAATCTGACCATGAGCACTTCCAGGGATGGGGCAGCCACAGCTTCTCTGGGCACCCTCACAGGGAAGAACTTCTGCCTAATAGTGAATCTTAATCTCCCCTATGGCAGCTTGAAGCCATTCCCTCTTGCTCTGTCACTACATGCCCTTGTCCAAAGCCCCTCTCCAGGTTTCTTGTAGTCCCTTTAGGTATTGGAGCTGCTGTAAGGTCTCCCTGGAGCCTCCTCTTCTCCAGGCTGAACAAGACCAACTCCCTCATCCTGTCTTCATGGCAGAGGTGCTCCAGACCTCGCAGCATCTTCATGGCCTCCTCTGGACACACTCAAGCAAGTCCACATCCCTCTTGTGTTGGGGGCCCCAACTGACCTAGAATTTGTGATCCCAGAACATTCCTGACAGACTATATTCTCTTGTTTAAGGGAAGCTAGTTCAATGGAAGATTCAATAGAAACTACTGAAAAAACAAATGACTTTCAAATTACTTGAACTACAGCATCCAAGATTACACACTCAATGGCTGCTTTAGCAAGTTGTCAGGACAATAGTTTCACTTGGTATTTAAACAAGTCACAATCTGAAAGAAATATGCATCCATTTTGTATCTTTCTGTCTGTATATTTTCCTTAGTAAGTGCAGGGCCTATAAAGAAGGCTCATTAGTACTATTTCCCAGAAGAACAATCAGCTTTTTCCTCCTGTTCTTGAATAAAAAAATCTTTATAAACAGCCTGATTGCTTGCATGTTAAGAAAACTTTTTTAATTGATTTATTTTGCAGAAAGGTCTAGGAATTCCATAAGGAAACCAGAACTTCTTTGTTACATGTGTTCAGACACACAAAAATAAGCTGTTCCTGACTCTAAAAAAGGGTTGTATCGGTATTTTAGATTCCATCTTGCACTCAAGTAGAAGAAAGAGAGAGATATATTTGTGTGCACATACACATTACATACACTCAAACACATCGTACATATATGCAATAATATATGCACAATATGTGAACAAAAATATGCAAACATTTTTTGTGGAAAACACCCTGCTCAACAGCAAAAACCAATGCTGCTCAGGATTAAGACACAGTTTGACTGTTCAGCCAAACTAATAGCAGAGAGAGGATAGCATGCTCCTTTGAGGGGCATGGATGTGCAGGTGGGTGACGGGACAGCTCTTACAAAGGGGAGGACAAAGGATGCAATAGCAGTGCCAACTATTGCAGGTCACAGGGCAAAATCAGTGCTCTAGCATTATTTCCACTTTGGGTCAAGGCATTGTGAAGTCAGAGATGTAAACGAGCTACACATGCGAGTCAAGCTATGTCATCTGGAAGCCAAATGGGAAGCCAAGGACATTGCAGGGTAAAGAACTCAGCTTCCATCTTGTTCTGCACCTGAGGCACAACCTTGGCTGCTCATCTCTCTAATGGGTACCCTGACCTACAGCAAGAGATGCCTCTGGTGCGCCAGCTGCCCTGTTGTACTAAATGCCACTTTGTTGGCACACATCACCAACAATTTTGTAGGGACTACAAATCATACCCCAGATATCTCACCTCCCACATGGGTGTACTAATGACTAGGGCAGAGAATCACAATGTTCTTCTGATCCAACAAGCATTTGGGTATTTCACACCAGCCTCAGAGCCGCTTTGTAAGAGGACAGTCCTAGCTCTCTATCACACTGAGATCTCTAATCCTCCACAACTGACACTCAGCAAAACCAGTCCATCAGTTCTGCCCTGTTTCAAAATTAATCTCATTATTTTAGGTCAAATGAAGAATTTCAAGTATCACAAAGCACTGGTAACAAAAAACTATTAATAGGATCTTTAAATATTTGTACATTACTGGTGTGCTGCATAACCTAATTCAGTTATTCACACAGAGACAAGACACTGAGCTCTACTTAGAAAAGTCATTTTAGTTATTACTGGGTTTTTATGCAGACTGAACGATGACTCTTCCTTGAGGACTGGAATGGGAATGACAGCTTTCATACTTTTGCTTAGCCCTCTTCAAGTTTTCAAGATAAATTTTCTTTAAGCTTTAATGGAAGTTAAGCTCCATTTATAAATAATGTTTGCTTTCTGTGGTATCAACTGAATACATAAACAGGGATTACTTTTATTTGAAGTCAGGATTTCCTGACTACTACATTATAGTCCATACTCAGCAAGGCCAGAAGCTGACACTGCGTTGGAGAAGTTTGTGTCTGAGATTCCTTACAATAACAGTAAGAATGGATTTCTGAACGGCTATTATTCAGCTGATATGCCTCTATAACAATCAGATTGATAGGACCACTGTAACCATGACAGTACTAACGTTGCCTGAGGTTTTCCCACAAAAAAAATACTAACCTTTCCTCCCTCCAATCCTTCCATAAACTTGATTTTTGTGCCTAGAAGAGGGATACAACCATTTGCATTGGCTTTGGATTAACAAACATGTGTGGATAACCGTTATGGTTTAACTTATATTCATATGAAACTAATTTTTGTTTATGTTGACTAACATTTGAACATGAAGGTATATCTTGTTTCAATACAGATAGGGTATCTATGCATGGGCATCCACAGTAGGCACACATAGTGTATTTACATAGGAAAAATGTTAATCAAGCAAGGTCTCATATGCAGTGCCGGAGAACACACTGGCTATACATGCCAGTATATGGAGCAAACATCCTTTGAATAGCAATAACTGTATTTATACTGGTATACGTTATCCTGTTGTTCAGTATTAAAGATCACATCCACTGGCCAACTGGAAGACCAACCTGTTTCCCCTGCAGCAGTTCATGCTGTGCCAATGCAGGACGAGGGAAGGGAAGGTAGGAAGCTTGCAGTGCCCTGGAAATACCCAGGGCTGTCTTTTGCCATGGCCCACTTGCGCTGCCTTAAGCTGGAATAGGCTGGGACAGTGGGGCGGCAGTGCCAGCACAGCTTTCGTGACTTCCTTGTGCTGGATTGCTATTTTCCTCCTAAGCACTTAAAATTGGCGGAATATAGCAACAAAACATACCTATATTTCTTCCTATCACTCATCAGTCGCCAGCAAGGGTGAGGGAGGATTTTCATTTTTCCCTGTGACTTCTGGGGTACTCATCCTGTAGCCACCTGATGCCTGGGCAATGTATGCTTCCAGTGACTGGGCATGGGTAGCAGCTGGAGGCCACAGTTAGTCACTCCAGAAATACACTTTTGCCCACTGCTGGATCCAAGGATGGGTGTGAGTGGCTAGTCAGGCAAGAACCAGCTGGCTCTGAAGCTCCACCTGGAGAGCTGCTGCAATGCTAGAAAGAGGGCTGACATGGTGAAAAGCACAGTAAGACTTCTTATGGGCACCTTTGCTGTGCCTTTAATGTATGATATGACATGACACCCAAGTATCACATTTGCTAGAGCGTGCAACATTCAGCACAATGATCAAGCAGAGCAGTAAATAAGCATATGAAGGGCATCAAGGGCAGTGTTCATCCCATCTAACTCACAGGTGGGCTTTTCTTGACTGCTGTTAAATAAGGAAGAATTTAGTAACACAAACAAATCACAAGATCTGGAAGCAGTGAATCTTTGTATGAGCAAAGTACTATAACATATATCCTGAAACAGATCTCCATCTCCTGCGTGACAGACCCCTATCAGTAAAGTGGGACAATATCCCTTTTACTTCTCCTGTGCTTTTGTTGGGGATATATCATCGTCCATGATGCCTTAAATGAACATAACATTTGTGGCATGAGGAAGCACCAATCTCAAACAGGACTGAGAACCAATTCCTGATTTTGGCTTATGGCTGCACCAATGGGAATAGCAACCCCCAGATGCAGCTGACTGGAACTGGAACAACCTTTACAGTGTGAGGGGAGTTAACTGCTTCACTATGCGCTCCTACCCCCCAAAATCACAGCAAAAGACCCAAAACCCCAACACAAAACTGGTTAACTTTTAGAATCTGCTGGCACATGAAGACAGAAGACAGCTAAAAAATATTCCAACCAAACTCCAACTGCATCCAAATAATCCTGTTGGGAATGATTTTGTGCACTGAAATGTTACATACACTAGTTCAATTTCTAAATCTGCATTTCAGATGGAAAAGTGCAAAATAAGGTTTAGCAAATTAGATATTAAAGACTTTCCCACTGTCTGCAGTTTCTGTTACGTTACACAAGCATTTTATTTGCCTTAGCAGGCAGAAGAACAATGACTAAAGGCTGTTATTATGCCATAACAGTGACATTAAGAAAATTGCAAAAACAATTGTACATTAACAACATCAGTTCCACGTTAGCACCTTCAGAAAGATTTCTGCATCGTCTATTGGGTTTGCAGTGTTACACAGAGAACACGGCTCAAAACAAGGAATATGGGCTGACAATAGTAAAGTCTTGCAAGTGTAAAAATCATAGGACTGGCCTATTATGCTACATCTACGTTAGCAAATATTTTAGGAGCAGATCAAAATGGTTGCTGCTGAGCTCCTCACTCTGCTACTACATGTATGCTCTGAATTAGATGCAGTCTCATCTCCTATGCTAAAAAGTCTTACCTCCATGTGTAATTTGAAGCTTCTGAAAGGAAGATTATGAGCTGCATACGGGAAGTCCTTGCAGTGGGTGGAGGCCAAGCATGGAAACGTTGGGGTCTAAACAAATTACACACCAGTGGATATTTGGAGTGCTTTTGGAAAAGAGACTTGTTTAGCTCCTCTAAAGAGTCTACTTTTTTGTCCCCAAAATGCTCTGGGAACTGAGTTAGCACATGGTAAGTGGAGACCATTGGGGGACTGCTTATTACTTCTCCCAAATCTTTGCTATAGACACAGACTTGCAGAGACACCAAACCATTTGCAGCACATTTGTCTTTCTGAACTCTACTACCACTTTACTGTTATCACTTCTAAGAGGTTCAGGCCTTTTAGGTAACACTGCCAGAAAAATGTCATGCAGTAATAGCACACATCACCTGGTTAATTAAGCGGAATAATTTGCTGAAATACTGTGCAGCAGTAGGATGCTGTTCCTAATGGTGAGGCTCAGAAATGCAGAGAAGAAATAGCAGTGGGTACAAAATACTGCAGAACATGTACTTAAAAAATAAAGCCCAATTACTCAAGTTTCTGTGATCAAGAGATTCATCAACAGATGTAAAAGCAAGAGCTTCACTGCAGACACCTACCAAATATATCTGGATACTTATTCCCTCCCTGTTCCACACAGATTCCTTCCCAGACAAACCTGGCTTCACCTTAAGTAGGATTATCACTAAGATACCACCTGCTGCTGGTGCTTGCATTTCTCCCAGCAGCTGCCATTCTGAAAGTCAGGATGAGCATCTGATAGTTTCCAGTAAGAAGCAGTAAATTTTGTGTGTTTATGTGTGTTGCATTCCTGGTGTTTCAGATCCTTGTTTACCTTGGTCATTCTGTCATCTGAGTTTTTGATGCTGTACTTGTAAACCCTGGAGCATGTGTAGTACCGGTGTACAGGTATTGATAAGGCCCCCTTGAAAGAGGGTTGATTTGATCGTACCAGACCAGCAGGTTGCAGCAGAGTTCACATCAAGTCTGACTCTTCCACTGGGCATCAAAGCAATCTCAGCAGGTGGCGTGTCTTCAGAAGCCCTTCATATCTTCGTACTTTGTTTTGCTTTCCCCAGTGCAAAAGTTGCACCTGGTGAGTTGTGGAGTGATTCTCTCAAATCCTGGGCAAGTCATCTGACAAATATTGGCTTTTCAGAGTACAGATGTATGTGGCACAAAGGAAACAGACTTTGAAATATATGCAAGGTCACGCTCATACATAGTTGCCTACCAGCAACGCGCAAGCATTGCTCAGCAGATGATACATAGGAATAGTGTTAAGAAGATGAAGATGGTTCATTTGCACATCTCTGAAGCTTACATCTGCACTGTTACAGTAATTGCTGTGAAAGCAATGGCTGAAACATTACTACCAATGATTTCAGATCAGGGACAAATCTGAAAAGGTATGACCAAATCAGGTAACACAATCTCTAAAATCTGGGGAAGTTAGGAGTGAAAAGCTGGGTCTCTCATGATCTTTAAGGATAAACGAAAACACAGGCCAGTACATTATTTGTGCCACAGACCTCTGTCTCCAAGCACCCACGAGATTTGGCCTTAACAGATCTTTCAATGGTCAAACCCCTTGCAAATGCCTGCATCAACATACCCACATTCACAGGTGGTCGAAGGAGAGAAATAGGAAGGGATAAGGACATAAGAGCTGCTCCAAAGGTCCATATGATTTGATGCAATAGAGAGAAAACAGCTGCAGGACTAAGCATGAGAGTCTTGCAAGGTGTCAGGACTCCATAGAGAACACAAGTACACCAGTCACCTGCCTTCAATGTCCAAAATAAACAGGAAGATTCACTCAGAAAAAAAAGCAAAAGCAGAACAGGTAGAAAGCTATGCCTAGCATCAAAGCATATCACGGCTTGAAACCTATCAAGGCTTTATAATATTAAAGGTCATGCATTTAATTAGTCATAGGAATGTCTACCTATGAGTTACTGCCAATGAAACATCAGCAATTATCTTTCATGTTTAAACAACCTTTGCCCAGTGTTTTACATAACAAGGTATGCATCACCACTCAAGTTTAAATGGGAAAATTACAATCAACCACTATAATAAGTACACACTGCAAGGCAAGAAGCTCCTGATGAGAGCTTCAATAGCAGCAGCAGATGCGTAACTCCAGGATATTTGCTCCTTTCATGTTTTGTACCAGAACTAACAGGAAGATTTCTAGAAAAGAGTAACCGCGTAGTGATGGAAGATCAGGACCCGCCTCCCTCCACTCCAGCAGTACTTAAATCCAGCAGAGAGATGGATGATTAGAATTTGAGTGTGTGTGTGTGTTAATGCACGATGAATAGCTGTCTCTAGTTGATTTTGAGCTATATGTTAATATCATTTTATGTTCCCTTTAATGTGTGTGCATGCTTGACGATAGCACTTCTAGAGATGCATTAACACCACTGATACCCTGTGCTCATTACATCCACAGGGAAAGACAAAAAAAAAAAAAAAAAAAAAAAAAGGAAAAACCCCAAAAATTGCATTAAGGCTATCTGATTATTTCAGTATCACTTCCTACCAGCTATCCCCAGTTAGGCAAACCATGTTCAACTCAGTTTAAAACACTTCATCACATTACTGAATGATTCCTGATTTTCAAGAAACAGGTCATTACCACATAGGACAAGTGACCACTGTGTTAACCCAGGAATATAATGCATTCTATTACACTCATCCAGTAAGTTTAAGGAACAGAGGCTCATAGATCCAGGAGGTTACTGAAAACTATAAGGGAGAGTTAGTTCTACGTACTAGCAGGCTGTTACACAGCACAACTACTACAAACATATACATATTGGTTGCACCACAGTAACACCTACAGACAGACTGAGACATCAATCAGTTGTAAAGAAACTATTTTGCAGCTAATGTTACGTATTTTGGCAACCTTATGCCATTAAAGCATTTATACAGCCACCAAATCAGTTTTCCAGTCCTGCTCATCATGTGGCATCACCACCATTTGTGGAAGGACCGCAGCTGGGAAAGCTCAACCCATCTGGGAAAAAAGATGCTGAGGCCACCCACCGGCTTGGTCAAATCACTGCCTGCCAACCTTCCCTAACATGCAGCAGGCAGAAGTTACACAGCTGATCTGAATTTCAGAAGCCAAAGGAGACCTATGGAAAGCTAACCCTATAGCCTTACTGCTTTACATGCTCATTAAAAGAAAGTTTCCTATTTTCAGAAGAATGGTACAGGGATTCACATAGGCAATGGATTTAATGAAAGCCCCCTTATACTAACACGGTTAGAGCTGTTAGTGTCCATGCTCTGCATGTATTGCGAGCACTGATTTTGTTTAGTATTCTTATTTGTATAGAACTGTTTTGGGAAGGGCTTTGGCAAGTATCTTCCTATGAAAATGCTCACTTGTCATAATCCAGTATTTTTCATTAAAAAATCACGTTTGAAATCTCAGAATACTTTTTGCCTTGGGGAAAACAGTTTTTAGTACAAACCTCCTGTTCTCTGTGCCATATTGCATTTGTGTTCCATTTCATGAAGTGCTCAACACTAGCTCCTTCAGATAAACAATCCTGGATAGAAAAAAACATCTCAGGTTTTGGACATGATGTGTTTCCATAATTGGCTTTCTCATGCTAGTCTAAAGATGAGCTTTTTATTACTGACTGCCAGACAGGACTAGCTGTTGTCTGACAAAAACATGCCACTGTCAAACATTTAGAATGATCAGTGGAACTGCAAAGGCAGGAATGTAAGTGGCATTTAACAAAATCACCAAATACCTTAAGCCTCCTGTTATCTCTGCCCTTGAAACCCCAAACCAAAGCTAACTCCAACTTGTTACTGAAGATGCAAACATTCATAACTCCTATTTACACATTAGGTTACACAGTATAGAAAGACTCAAAGTTTTGCATTTGGTCTAATACCACTGTAATGAACAAAGAGGAAAAAAGAAAACCCAAACAAGAGAAGCAACACTCAATACCTGAAAGGAGATTTGTACAAGAGCAATGGTTAAAATCCCATACATTCTAAAGATCAGGTTTTCATTCCAGTTAATTTTCCATACCTTTACTGTACCAGAGGGCAGTCTTGTGATAAAAGTCTGTGTCCCTCCCTCCCCTTTTAAAAGTGAATACCTTTATGAAGGAATTGACATTAAAGTTTTTGAAGTAGAGAGTTATTTTTACAGTTTTCTACAGCAATAAGCATATTCTGCTACTAGTAAAAAACAACTTCTCCAAGAGTTTTTATTGTGAAATAGACTGAATATAGAGACTTTGCCTGTTCATTCACAAAGTGATACTTAACAGCAGGGTAATCGATCTACTCCAGTCATCTTGCTCTACAACCCAAGTAAACACAAGATAACACTCAGAATTTTGTGAAAGGCAACTAAGCAAGGTTGGGATTCACTCCCTACTTCTTCCTCCAAATTAGTTCACGTACCTCCACTTTGCCAGCCAACATCCTCCTGAGGTGGAGAGCTTGCTCAGCTTTTGGTGGAGGTGATAGGTTGATCTCAGCAAACAGCCAAGCACCCTCACAAGCTGCTTGCTCACTCCCCTCTCCTCCAGGACGGGGAAGAAATAGAAGGAAGCTAACAAGACTTGCGGATTGAGATAATACTTCAACAGGGAAAGTAAAAGCTGTGTGCGCAAGCAAAGCAGAAATAGGAACTCATTCATGACTTCCCATCAGCAGGCAGATGTCCAGCCAGGGGGTGAGTGGGGACAGAGTAGGAAACAGAAGGCCTCCACACAGCTTCGCAACAGCCAAACATCGACACATTGTCAACACTACTTTAGGCACAAATCCACAGGGCTGCTATGAAGACTGTTCTCTCCAACCCAGCCAGAGCCAGTGCAGCAGGACAGCTAGCTGCTTGTCCCCAGTCTCTGTCTCCAGTAAAGAGAATAGAAAATAGACCAGAGTTGGTTCCTTTGCTACAAAGACTCATGCAGACTACTGCAAAGTAGCAGAACAAAAAATTGCTATGAGGAAAATACTACAACATTATAGCATTCATAGAATCATAGAATAGTTAGGGTTGGAAAGGACCTTAAGATCATCTAGTTCCAACCCCCGCCATGGGCAGGGACACCTCTAAACCATGTCACCCAAGGCTCTGTCCAACCTGGCCTTGAACACCCTCAGGGATGGAACATTCACAACTTCCCTGGGCAACCCATTCCAGTGCCTCACCACCCTTACAGTAAAGAACTTCTTCC
>JAOEHX010056162.1:0-11525 GCA_025448015.1 Bolborhynchus lineola
AGGCACTGGAATGGGTTGCCCAGGGAAGTTGTGAATGCTCCATCGCTGGTGGTGTTCAAGGCCAGGTTGGACAGAGCATTGGGCAGCATGGTATAGTGGGAGGTGTCCCTGCCCATGGCAGGGGAGTTGGAACTAGATGATCTTAAGGTCCTTTGTAACCCTAACTATTCTATGATTCTATGATTCCAGCTAGACACCCTGGCTTTTTCATATGCGTGTAGGTGTGTATCTGTAAGTGCACATTAAAAGAAAAAACAAAAAAAACCCAGTGTGATGTGTATGTATATTATCACTATTAAACCACTTTGGTTGATATGTATAAAGTCTAATCTCATTGAATTGGGATAGTTATACAGTTTTTCCTGACAGAGACATAGATAGAACAGCCAGCAAAGTAGCCAAGACTTCACTGAAGAGTTTTATCATTGCTAGCAAGTAAGTAATCCATGCTTACTGATGTATAAAAGGCTGAATGCTAGCCACAGTGAAATAAAGACTGGATGACAGAACACATCCTTCCTCCAAAATAATGCTGTACCCAGGGAAATTAAGCAAATAAATGTATCATGGAGCAAATTGATTTGTACAAGACAGGATTACCTCAACATGATTTTCTCATGCTACAGTATCTTGCCAGCACAGACACATGCATATTCTAAACCAAGTGCTCACTATGAAAAATCATTTAGTATTTTTAAGTTTATTACACCACTAGTCTTGCAAATAAAAATTGGTTTACCTTTTCATATAAGGTAACGTCAATGTGTAAGACATCAAAATAAAGTTGGAAGGACAGCATTTTCCTCTCTACAGATTAATAAAAAAACCTCTCAGCTTCCTCTCCAAAACATACTTGGAAAAAAAGAAAACAAAACACCACTATTAGCATCCGCGTAGTTAATAGCTCAGTTGCATGCTAGTGTTAAGTAACAGAGGCCATACCGCTGTCAGAGTTCATAGCCAAAGTTATTCTAGTACGTAAATAAAAGGAAACTGCTTTGAGCATTAAGCCAAACAGCAAACTGTAAACTCAAAGCTACTCAAGACAGTTCTACACGTGTAACAAGCCAACCTGCGACATTAGTCTTACTTTCAAGTGCTTGTGTGCTATCAAATCCATTTCTCTAAATGAAGCTGAGAAAGTTCAGAGTGGCTGATAAGTACAGGCAAGCTCTGTAATAAATCTGGCCTTTAAGAAGCAGACTGCTTTATCCCAAACTGTTTTTTTAAAGCCCTGGTTTTGATTTAGACACAATACAGGTATTGAACAGAAATATGAGAGAACTTACAGTTCTTGAAATACCCTTCGAGATTTTACCTCTACCTTTAAAGCATGACAAGCATATCATCAGTACACTCCTTGGACTATGTATTTTCCCTTTTCACCCATGGCTGACTAGGCAATAAAGCAACACAAAGGTGTTTTCAGACGGATTTGATACAGAGTGTACTCCAATGGCCTTACCTCTTTCCCAGCAGCCTCTTGAAACAGTGAACATGCACACTTGTTGACTGTTCTCATCCAATTGAATTGTTGTAGGGACTCTTGAGCTCATTTACAGTCCCAGAACATCACTTTGACTCGTTAAAAAATTAGTCTGGGCTTCCTGCCATTCGGCAGCTGCCCAGGAGTAAGCAGGGTGCAATAGTCTGGCCTGGGTACTTCGTTCCTGGCCTCAGTCCCACATAGCCTCAGGGCTTCTGATGAAACAGTGCAGCAAGCAGACAGCATTCTCCTGCCACAACTGCAAGGATAATACACAAGTTCAACAATGCTTGTGTTTAAGACAAAACAGTGCCCAAATTGCCCCACAAGGGCAAGTGAAGGCTGAGAACTGCCTGAGCAAAGATGACTCTAAGCATGCCCTGAAGGACAGGAGATTGGACCTGGGAAACACAGACTGTCCTAGAAAGAAGTAGACTGAAAAGCTGGAACAACAAAGATGCAGGACACTAGATTTTCTTTTATACCCCAAAACCAGAAGAGGTCTATAGCCCAACAGTCAAGGAGAAAACAGTAACAGGACTAAAAATGGTTACCTTGGATTAGTTTTCTTTTTTAAACTATGAATTAAAGAGGCATACCCTGGGGAAGAGAAACCATTGGGTTAAACCAGCAAGATGCTAGGAAATACTGCTACATCAGCACGGATCTTTAGTATCTGGAGCCTTCGCTAGATCTATAGGCACCAATAACTCTAATTCAGTCACCTAAGGGAAGTGACGCGAGAGCTATCCAAAATACTGACATTGGCAAAGCACAAGCAAGCTTTCTTGGAGCAACTGATCTTACTTCAACTGGCAGCACATGGGAGTAACAGCAGAGAGGACATGGCACATATCTGAGTCCCCCCTTCTGCCTCCTCCAAGCTGAAGTCAATAAACGGTTTAAATGGGACAATGAATTCCGGCAAGAATCAGAAATACCCAAAATAATGAAGTCTATCACAGCAATTGTTCAGACTGTATGCAAGACCCATGAAACTCACAGGGATGCTGAGCCCTCAGTTACCCCAAGACTCCAGGCTGTGCATTCCTCCCAAAGCTTACTGCATTCTCTTACAAGATGACTGTTCATCTAGTAAAAAAAATTCTATACAAATGCACAATTTCAGATGGCAGCACCATAAAGAGCTTCAAAGCTCTAATTCTAGTGTAGCAAACAGTTAAGGTAACAATATGCATAACTATAAGAGCAAAATATTCATTCTTACATTAAACAAACTACCTTTCTGATGACATGACCTGAAATCCAATTATGTGGGAATTAGGGATTTCGACACAATGATTTTGGACAATGAAATCAGTTACAGCAGAACAGCACCTTTTGGAAGACACTGGAAGAGTTGAAAACAAAGCCTCTACCTTTAAATAATATGTAGCAGGAATAATACTGAGCCTCATTGCTAGAAATACATCTGAACTTCCCGCTCTGAGCTTCCTTCAGGCCCTAGTTAACCTTTGCACATAAAGCTTGACATGCTCCAAAAATGCTTAAAAGAACATTGTATACAGCCATTTGTATGTGTGAACTCAAAGTCAGGACTACTGAAACTGCATTTATGAGGCAGCTGGCATGGTCTTAAAACCGCACTGGCAATTTTTCCAGCACAATATATTTCTATTCACTATCTTTCTGGAATAGAGACACCATGACCACCCCACATTTTAGTCCATGTAATTCAGCCTACTTAGGCCTTAAAATATGCAATGCACTTCAATCCACATTAACACCAGCACACATATGTAACAAGGTTCATCCACTTAAAAATAAAAGTTAGAATATTGATGACAGCAACAGTAACAGTATGTACATTAATAGCACAAAAGCCCAGCTGGGAACAAGGCTACTCTGTGGTATGGTTGAAAAGCAGAGGTAATCCAGGATTTAATGTTCACTGAGTGGGCAATACATCAGTTAGATACCCTGCCTGTCCAGTGATCTAAACTCTCTGTGCAGAGATTAAGGTAGTATGAGTAGGAGTGCTTCATCTCTTGTAGAGCAGGACGTGCTAGATGCCCGCTTGGTTCTACCACTGGTGACTACCATTCACTTTAAGATGCATTTTGAATAATATTTAGCTTGCTCTTGAGAGATTAGGAATTCTAGTACACTTCTGAACAACAGCTACAACAACAGCTTTTTATTTCCTTGAGCACAGCACTCTGCTAGCATATTGACAAATAGGAATGACTTATTCTTGGCAAACATACTTTGACTCTTTCTTTTTTTTTTCCCCATAAAATCCTTCCAATTTGCCGATTCCCTTCCTGAAGGTTCATGTGGCTCCTGGGTACTGGCCAAACTTTGAGTCAAACAACCTGTCACAAAGTCTATTTTATTTACAACCTCAAGTAGCAACAGCATTCCTATTTCTTCGCTTCACATACTTCCCTCCTACAAAAACCACAATCAACCAAATGAACTAAACCACCACCTGCTCCCTTTTCTCCCTCCAACACTGGTACACTAGATTTCTCCACTGTCCTTACTTAACTTCTTCCAAATACTGCCCACCTACAACAGAAATTCCAATAAAACTGCTAATGGCAGCTAATGAACAAGAGAGGAAAGAGCACCTTCTTCCAGCTACTCTATAGCCTACCAGACTCCCCCCCAAATAACCCATTCTGTCCCCTTCCTCTGTCGGAGACTTGTTTATTCCTTGCAGATTCAAAAGCAACAATATATTTAACAATTGGCATACTTTTGGTGGCAACTGCACTGCTAGAAATGACTGCACAGCATAATGCATACAGAGACCATAGGGCAGCCTTTACACAGACTTTGTTCTTATTTGACTACATAATGCATTATAAACTAGTGATATGCAATGGTATTTCAGGTAAGCTTGGAAGCATCTTTGTATCCAAAGCCAGCAGAGCTTTAACACGGCTGATCTTCATCCTAAAAACTTAGGAAAACATTCTATTCCCACATATAGTTGGCTCAAATTGACATCTCCCTGATGCCCATAGGCACCTCAGGAAGCAAGAGCAGCTCTGCTGCTGCACTGCTCATTAGCTGTCTGCTTTTGGCCAATTCTAGCAACAAATGGAAAAAAAGTTGCCCAGCAAAAACACTGGTACCCGCTCAACTGAGAAGCTGGACGCACCACCTGATGTGCTTTCATCCTGATGGCTTAAAAAAGAAAGGTAAGCATACAGGAAACTAAGAATACAAAGACACTGTGCAAGAAAGCTCCAGGCAAACTTCTCTTTTCTAGTCAAATAAACACCATTCCCTGAAGTGAACACTTACTTTCAAAGACCTTTTTCTCCAGGACTTTTAAAAATAAACCATTTAGTTCCCTATCACTTTACCCCATGTGTACATCTGAAATTTTTATTAAAGTTTATCTAATAAATATGATACCCCCTTTAATTACTAAAAATAATTTTAATAAGAAAACTCCACAAAATCATCAAGATCATGTTTCTTTTCTAAAATTAAACCACCAGAGTAATTTCCCTAAAGATTTAGTTGTACAATAGATTTATTTTATTAATATTTACTAAACCTATTAACTCTGTCTACTGAACTGTAGAGTTTGTCTGTCAAACTCTGGAGAGAAGTATAACTCCCTGGAGAACCTGATAATATTAAACCTAATATAGACAGAGCAATTAAGTTTTAATAACTTGAAATGAAAGTTAAAGTTTTCAAAAATATCAGCTAGTTAATTTTTGACTCCATCTCCTCTTCTCTTACGTCACTTATAGATAAGTTGGGAAATATTAATTCTATAATGAACATATAACTATTACCATACCAACCTACATTTTACAAAGCCCCTTAACTGTTAATCGGTTTTATTCATCCCCATTTTCCCAGACTTCTACAGATGACCAAAATCCATATCCAAAAGCATATACTTTGCTGACCTTTTTCCCCCACTGAGAACACAGAACTCTTGAAGCCAGACAACTTAGGTTACCATTAGCCATAGAAATGGTCCCCAGTTGTACTGCAGAATTTGATACCTTGTCTTCTTACAAATAGCTGTATCTTGTTATTTCACCGAATTCTATACTTTAAGTACAATAACTTGAATTAATAACAGACCCCAAACTCCTCCATCTTCCAAAACCAGAGGAAAGCTTCTTTGTAATGTGTCAGCCTTGCTGGACACAGAATATGGACAAAGATTTTATGTCTTTTGGTGCAATTTGGATACAGCTAATCCATTACCAATATGAAATATTTTTCAGCCTTCAGATAGCTAGTGGGTCACTTTCCATTTTGAGTGCCACAGCAGATCAAAATCAAATACTAAACACAGGCTGTACCTATTAGCCTGAAGAGAAAGTGAGTGCTTAAATCTAGAAGGGCTGTATGAGCATCAATTTCTACACTACAGTCACAGTTCAATGAGTGAGCAGGGTCTCCAAATAAGAATATTCCATAGCTGAACAGTTCCTGCCTCAGGGAGAAGATTTGCTCCCAAGGACTTTTCCAAGCGATGTAAATACCCTAGGGCCATACTGCAAATAAGAAGGACATGCTGGTAGGCTGAACTAACATCTAGGTTACCCTTCTAGGACTAAAATATTACTTACTTTTATTGCTCAGATAAAAAGTAAGAAAAAGTAAAACCACCTTGTATTGAACAACACCCTTTACCTAACCAGGAAGGAGCACCAAAAGATCCAAAGACAAGACGCATGGCACAAACACACTAGCAAAATGACAGGCTAGATAACCAGGCTTTTACCTTCGATTTTTGAGGTCTTTGTACATGAACTGCCATACTGGCATGCATTTTTTCCACAAAACTTTTCATCAAAGAAGCATCAGGTGATGTAATCCCTTCATACCAGAACAGCAACTTAGTTCCATATAGAAGAGCATATTAAACACTGAAGTTACAGCAAAAATCAGCTTTAAGGAAAAAAATTAATTGCATGAAAGCTTTTTTTTAAAAAAAAGCTTGCAAACTTCAATTTAGGGTGAGAAACTGGCAAATGTGCTTCTCAAAACAGGATTTCAAGAAAAGCAAGAGACCTGCATTAAAATAACCCCCAAAGGAATGGGAAAGTGTGGTGGGACATAACCACACATGCTACAAGCACCTTGTATTCTTCATCTCAGCCAGCAGCAGCTGTCAATTGTTAATTTCAGTGATGAAAAGTCACTCCTTTAAGAGTTGGCACTTCTGTGGCATTCACATTACCATCTGGACGAAATTTGCACCAATATCTAGTACCAGCAGTGCTCCAAAAGGGAGAGTAAGGTTTGAGCTTGCTTTTTGCCTTTTTTTTTTTTTAGGTATGTTTAAATATTTCAGGGCTATGTCTGAGGACTTCCCCATTATTGCAACAGCATTATCTCAGAGTCAATGGCAGGAGAGCATGGTCCAGTTTCTTTCCAGTCCTTAAGAGCTGCTGCCCATAACAAGAAAGAGGTATTCAAACTGAGGTCACAATCAACAGTTCTGTTCTCACTACTAGCATGCAGTAACAAATTATGAGGAGAGATAGTACAGCCCAGGTTTGTTGAGGGTCACTGTATTTCCAGGATATATGCCATGGTAAAGACAGAGTAATCATTATACATAATTTCTTTTTTATTCTCTTACGGGTTCCTCATGGTTCAATGTCACAGCACATATCAAATCATTTCATAAATACCACTGCAGCTTACAACAGAATAACTTATAAATAATTTATTTGTGATCTACTTTATGGACCCTACGGTACTTGACTACTACAGTAGCTGTACTTCACAGCAAAACATTTACCGACAGAATTCTCTAAGTAACTCAGCAAGCTGCTACATTATTTCTTTTTAGTTAGTAGCAAAGACAAAAAAAAACTGAGCTATTTATGCAATATGACCTTTTGGTTTAAGGACAGCCCATTCAAAACTAAAGCTAAGTTTCTCCCAATGACACAGCTTGCTCATAACAAACTAGTAATATATTTCTTGACAAAGGATAGTAACAGTGGTCTCATCTGCCATAGGAAGACACCATCACAACATGACTATACCATAGGCTTCTTGTTTGAAAGTTTGACTGGTTTTAAAATGTCAAGCTTTAACCCTGCTCCCATAAGGCTACCAGGGTCAAATAAACAGACTATCTTACAAATGCTTATTTGAGCAAATAGAAAGGATGCACAAGAGAGGCCTTGACATACGGAAACACTCAGCTTTTGCCAGAATGTTTTCTTCTACCAAACCAAAGGCAAACTGCAAAGTCTAAACTCTAAGACAGCTCCAGTACATGCATAAATTCGAGATTTATGGAGGGGGGAAGGAAGCAAAGAAAGTGAAAAGGTTGGAAAACTACCGATTCGGAACACAAACTGTTTGTTCTCCACAGCTAGCTTTGCCACACAGATACCCTATCACAATATGTTTGTAATGCTGCATTGAGAAAAACACTAGCAAAAAAAAGTTTGATGTAGAAGGAAAAGAAAGTTCAGGCATTCCCAGAGAAGACTTTAAGCCTGCTTAGAACACTGGTTATGATAATTTCAGGGTTTGGGAATTACTTGAAAATGCAACATATCTAAATCAGTTTTGTCTTGAAATTATGGGGAGAAGATAGCACTCCCTCAATTCAACAGGCTTGTCCTCTCTAAAACCCCCTTTCTAAATATGAAATGACAAAATAGACCCTCTAGCATCACTACCTCAGTTAAATGACTGGAGTTACATATGTAAAAACACACCTTGGAACATGTTTCAGTAAAAACAAACATACATCATTGTGGCAAAGGCACATAAAAGGCCCAGAAGTTTCTAAAAGACTGCTCTATGCAGAAGGTTAAGCAGAAGGTATGGATGACATATGCAGGTATTAAGTTCATACAGCTAAAGGTTGCTTAATTCTAGTTTCTGACAGACCAATCAGCCTACAAATACTCAGCAGGAGCTTTTCTAGCTTCAACCAAATGCAAAGCATATTTTCACTTAACTCTCACGTGGAGAAAATTTATTCCTTTCTGTGACTGATAAGCAGGCTTAGAATTAATCTTCAACTACAAAAATGATTATAATTATTAAGAAGGAATTAATCTTCAGAAAAAGGTTTAACAGAGTGGTATGCTAGTATTGTAGGAACAACAAAAACAAGGCCCCAGATCTATCTTTGTTTTCTGAAGATGTGACCAAGACAGTCTAATTCCTACCCTCAAGCAGTAGCACTCCGCTATCTTCATTAAGGTAACAGTGCAGGTGAATAAATACTCCTCCCTTAGACTGGCTCTGCATCAAAAAAGGAAGACTGCTTATGCTTAAAACCCCACAAACTTGCATGAAAAATGACTCCCCCCCCTTCAATGAATGCAGAGGAATTGTATAAGAAAATAAGAATCTCGAGAAAAAAGAATATTTAGTTCTTACCCTTAAGTACAAAAGAAATCTGGATTGTTCCAGCAGATGCAGTATTAGCCATGTCCATCATGATCAGTATCCATAAATCACGTACCTACAGATCAGACATCCACTTACTCTTATTCCCTTAAAAAGCACACCACCATACTTTAACATAAACAAAAATCATATCTCATGGGTAGCTTCTCATTTAACAAAGCCCTGCTTTCATTTCATTATGCATCCCTATGTTTCCATGGTCTCTTGCACTTATTTGAAATATTTATCAGTCTGCTGCAGAGAATCTCATCTACAACACAAACACTTCACCATCAAGCTGAAGCCATTTTTATATTGGTACTTACACAACAGAAATCAGATCTGGATAGCTCTCAGGGATCATCTACTGAGAGATAAGCCTTCACATATGTGAAGGCCATTAGCAATTTGAAGAGAAAGAGTGTTTTTCCCTGTCGGTTTCCTTTAACATATGATAATTCTTACAAATGAGACAGCAAATTTTAAATGTAATTCAGGGCAAACAAACACTTCTTTCCATTTTTACGGATCTACTCCATCCTATAAGCATGGACAAGGAATTTGCAGGATAAGCCCCCAGCTGCCAAAATACCTGCAGCCTCAGGCTGCAAGACCCTTTCTCGGTCTTGACAAATGTGATCACTATCAACAAACAAAGGGAAAAGTAACTTTGAAAAGAGTGTTTGGCTTTTTTAATAGCCCTTGCCAGCCCTTCCAGTTTCCAGCTATGGAAAAAAAAAGTTATTTAGAAACCTGGTCTTCAGACTCCTAAAGGTCCTTGCATTCCTTCAGGTCCAAGTACCTCCACTTCATCCAAACTAATTATCATAGTGCCAAAAAATACTAATAAGGAAAAAAACAGGGCCACAGATAAGGGAAAACAGTCATTAATGAATGCTGAAAAGGGAAAACAGGATGAAACAAAAATACCAGCC
Organism: Bolborhynchus lineola; assembly: GCA_025448015.1. Classification (NCBI taxonomy): domain Eukaryota; kingdom Metazoa; phylum Chordata; class Aves; order Psittaciformes; family Psittacidae; genus Bolborhynchus; species Bolborhynchus lineola. The sequence continues at coordinate 9,796 of JAOEHX010056162.1, forward strand.
TAACTCATTCACCACTCATAGCTCAAACCTATTAGTAGCACTTCCTGACAAAACAGTAATCTAATACTTAAGTTACACAGTCCTGTGTGTACTTAAACCTACAAGTCCAGGTAACACCTATATTCTTTCATTTGTAATTCTACTCAGTATACTCAAATCAAAGCAGCTTTTCACATGAAGAGCTGTGTATTTTCCACATCCAAACAACTAACTTTCTATGCAGATTATCAAATACCTGGAGTTATGAAAGATTCTATTTGTTCCTCAAGAAACCCAGAAAAAAAAACCCACTAAAACCCTTTGGAAAAATGCCTTTGATGATTTATCTGATTATTAGACACTGTTCCTTGTATAGCTACCTATAAACTAAATGTCTGTTTCTAGATTAAGAAAAACAAATTTGAGCAAGAAGAATCTGGTACACCAAAGAAATGTATTCTTTCCATAGTTTTTCCTAATTTCCCAATTCTTTTGCAAATTGCAGTACTACAAAGAAAACCTAATTACAATTCCAGGCTGACTGGATATTGAAGTATTTTATTAGCCACAAGACCCCAGAGGAGTATCACAGATGGCTCTCTGAAGGAAAGATGATGGTTGGCTAAAACTGAACTTGCCCACATTGTTCAGTTTTCCAGAATACTGGCTTTGCCTGGAATCATTTGGCATATGACGGCGGGGGGGGAGGACACGGGCGGACGGATGATAAATAATCTTCGTTTTATCTGTACTGCAAGATGTAACCTTCAGAGCACATACAATGCATCAGCAGTACAGGATTTGTTCTTGTCTTCCCAGCAGTTATTTGTACACCTTACTATCTTTTAGTAGGACTAAAGTACACAATACCAATGCTTTGGAGCTCCCAGTAGCAGGCAAACTACTACTTCTACGGGTTTAGGCTGAGAAGCTGACAGTAACTTTATCCCCATTCTTTGGGAGCAATCAGCACAGCATCAGCAACAAGGCCCAAATATCCTTTCTTCCAATAACAAGAAAAACAGGATCCAAAATGCAAAGCCTTCGAAGTTTCTCAAAGCATCACAGGCACTGCCTTCTGGAGTTGTGCTCAGTAACTTGAAATATGGATTTATATAAAGCAATTCATACTGTGTATGCTAAAGAAATCCCTGTAGTGAGGTTAACGCTTTTCTATGGAAGCCATAATGCTACACAAATCTTTTTCCTGATTAGTATAGTACAGGATATGCATTTGGAACCATATTCTTTGCTTGAAGACAGAAAGACAGACATTGATAGTCTATTTACTTTTAACAGCCTACTCCTCAGGTTTTCCTCCTTGCATAGACAGTCTGAGTTTTCCCAATGGCTATTAGAACAAGCTTTAGGCAACAACCCAAGAAAACCTGCTTGTTTCTAGCATATAAGTAAAACCAGTGGACAGATCAGAGCTCTACTTCTTTAAAAAATCCAGAGCAGTTTAACTGCACAATTACCAGACAATCCCAGTGCCCTGGGTTCAGCAGTAGCAGTCATTTTTCTCCTTCTCGGTAGCTGGTGCAGTACTGTGGTTTTGACTTTCGGCCTGGGAACAGTGCTGATAACACCAATGGTTTTAATTATGGCTTAGTGATGTTTGGTCTGGCCAAGGACTTTTGGAGCCTCATGCTCTGCCAGGGAGGAGGGGAAGCCGGGCGGAAGCAGAGACAGAGCACCTGACCCAAACTGGCCAAAGAGGTATTCCATACCACAGCACGTCATGCCCAGGA
>JAOEHX010056165.1:0-12491 GCA_025448015.1 Bolborhynchus lineola
TGCTCAGCTCAGAAACCAAGTGCTTGTCCACTGTGCATAGCCTCATGCACTAATCAGACATCAGTCTCCCTTAGATGCATTAAACACTGTATACTGTCTCTTTTCCCTATCAAACACATCTGAGTTGGAAAAGAAATTAATAAAGAAATAAAGTAATAAGAAAATAATTTCCTATGTTATGTTTTCATCTTTTTATAGGTTCTACTCAAAGAAATTCCACTCAAATGCTCTTCCTTCAACTAAAGTTTTGCTTTATTTCAAGGTACAGACCAATTTGGAGATCAATCATATTTTGAGGTGACACATTTGACTTAATCTCTGATACAGTAAATTAATTGAATTTACTTCTCTGGATATATAGAGTATGTTTGATGATTGTGCTGATTTCTCCTGGGATAGTTAATTTTCTTCATAGTAGCTTGTATAGGACAATGTTCTGGATTTGTGTTGAAAACAGTGCTGAATGTTTTTGTCACTGCTGAGCAGTGCTTGCACAGACTCAAGGCTTTTTCTGATTCTCAACCCACCCCACCACTGGGTATGCTGAAAGTGTACAAGGAACTGGAGGAGACAACTGCAAGAGCAGACCCCAAGTGATCCCAGGGATATTCCATGCCATCTTACTCAGTATATAGAGCTGGGAAAAGAAGAAGGAAGGGGGGAATGTTATGGCATATGTCCTCCCAGGTAATTATTATATGTGATGGAGCCCTGCTGTCCTGGAGATGGCTGACCACCTAACTGACCATGGGAAGCTGTGAACGAATTCCTTGTTTTGCTTTGCTTGTGTGTGCAGCTTTTCTTTACCTATTAAACTGCCTTTTATGTCAGCCCATGAGTTTTTCACTTTTGCTTTCCCAGTTCTTTTCCCCATTCCACCAGGAGAAGGTGAGTGGCTGTATGGGCCTGAGTTGCTGACTTGGGGTTAAACCACAACACCAGAGCAATCAGTTAGCTAGAGCTCAGACTGAGATATGCAAAGTTGTCCATGAAAGTGAGCACCCATAGTAACCTCTCCCCAGATTTTGAAGTTTTATTAACATCATTTAAAATTGCAATGAATTTACAAATAAGGTTTTCTGTCCGTAAGTTCAGATGGATTTCAAAAATTTAAGGCAATGCCCTGAAACTCACACTTGAGTGAGGAAAAATGTTAGCAAAAAAAGATCCAAGAATGGGAAAAGCTGTTTACCATGTGGAAAATGCCACCTTAACAATTAAAAACCAACATTAAAAACTCCAATCCAAAACCATACCATACCAAGAAACAAATAAAACCCCAGGAAATAATATAACTGCAATGGATAATTTGATGTTTTGCCAAGATTAGGAAAACCAAAAATGGGAAAACCAAATAGGAAAACCGAAACAGGAAATAAAATGGAAAACCAAATAGGAAAACCAAAATAGGAAATAAAACCAAAACCAAATGGGAAAACCAAACCAGAAATTTACAGAAACTAAAGAAAACAGAACAAAAATCAATACAAGTTTAAAAAGAGTCATTGAAATCAAACCAGGGGAACACTGAAGTAGATTTCACTCTATAGGAATAAGCAGACTACATCCCAAAGTAGTCATGGTGTGTAATGAACACTTCTCTAGCAAACTATTGCGTCTAGGGAGCCAAGCTGTGGGCACTAGCAGTTAGCAATGGGTCCAGTTTTTGCTTTCCATTTTCCCCGTTTTCTTACTTTTCCCACTGGATATCAGACTGTTTTCTTTCACTTCTCGTGAACTTTTCTTATTACAAGTCTTTTGACAAAGAGATTGTCTGTTACATGCTTCTCTGCGCCTTAGGCAAAAGGACCCCCATAACTTGGTCAAAGATTTTGCAATTGCTGTAAGAACAATATAGCTGAATCCCACATGGAATTTAGTTAGTGTGCTTACTGATCTAGATGTGATACATTTCACTACCTATGTATACACAACAATAAGAAATGACCATGATGTCTTTCACTTTTCCCGTGGCCTATGTTCAAATATTTCCAAAACAACTAAAACTGGTCTGTTAAACCATTGATGAATAAGAAGAAATGATTTTAACAGTGATATCTAAACTGCTTTTCCTCACTTAATATTTGTAGGAAAAGATATATGATGGAGTTATTAAGTAGGCATTAGATAATCAGATTGATTATCCTTGCACTTATAATAACTTTGCAGTACCAATTTCACTTTGTATTGCTGCTATTTCAAGCTCAATAGACTTAATTAGCATGGAGAAACATTATTTTTCTTTGGGAAAGTTAAAAATAGAAACTGAAGTGGTGACTGTAATAACCAAAACTGCATGACAGAAGACTTCAGATCAGCATTTCTGTTCCTTTATACTGTCCTCAGAGAAATTAGTGTAATTTGGATTAACGAGCAGTGACATGACATCACTTAATCAGTAAAGCTACAGTTTAACACAGGTTTAATTTACTCTTCAGTTTTTTAAGAAGTTAGAACATTATTAATGTTGCTGGAAAATTTTCCCTTAAAAACAACAGGAGATAGGTTAAATGTAGTGGACTGCTCTTACCATAAAAGCACAACTTTTTCTCAGTCTTTCACACTAGGTTAATTGTGCTAACACTGGTGTCTCATTTAAATCCATCAATAATTGCACTGGAGGTAGAGGTAGTCCAGGCTTCAGGACTTGAAAATTCTGATTTTATTTATGATTCTACCTAAAAATTCTATTAAAGAACAATTCTAACGCTTCCAGTGATGGAAAAAAACCCTGGATGTATGAGGAAATTACACACAGACCCAGACTTGTTCTGTCCATATGAGCCAGCCAAAAGAAGCCAGACCTGGCCATGAATCTGTATACCTACATCAGCATACTGCTGACCACAGCATAGTCATCCTACCATGTGCACCAGTTCTGGCTATCCTGGAGTGGTACCAGTGGAGCTTGGGTCACCTACATGTATCCACATAAAAGCTCCTTTCTTTTTTCAATCTTGTTTGTACATGTATTATGATCAAAAAGTCTTTTTCTCTCATTCAGATGGGAGATTGGCGGGTCCCACTCCCTGAGCTACTCAAAATGGTGTTTTATCTTCATTGTTCTGTGGGTGGTCCTCTCCACCATTATTTATTACCTGCTGATGACAGAATGATTGGTTTCCTCCTGGGCTTTTCCATGGTTCTCCTCGCTAAATGTTACTGGAAATATTCCAGAAAAATATATTTTTTTCTCTCAGAATCTGCTGATTTTTCAACGTTTGTTTCATTTGGAGAGTTAAGGTAGGATTCTTCTCACCTACTTTTGGGAGGATAGAATTCAGTTCACAGTCTGAGACATCAATTTTTAGGTTTTGGCATGTAAGTGTCTCCAGGCAAGCGAAGTATCTGAGCAGGGGAGGTCCAGACCACACAATTAGTGGAGCCTACAGGGCTATGGCACACATAGGTGCCTGCTCCTTGCTCTTTCTCATCTCACTGAGGACATTGCGGGGATAACAGGGAGCCTACAAGCCCCACAGTGGCAGGCTGAAACAACCTACATCCCTGCCGCTTCAGTTCAGCTCAGACTGAGCCAGAGCAATGACTCTTGCTCATTTGAGTGCACTGGATTAAAATAAACAATCTCCACCAATCTAAAGTGTGTAACTGCTTAATAATGCCTTAGTAAGTCCTTCTGGCCTTCTCAGTTGAAATTTGAAAATTATAGATAATTACAAGCAGCACAAAAGGAGTCTTACAACAGGAAGCTCTGGACAGTTTTAATAACAGTTTTCATTAACAGAGCCACCTATGCTATACATGACAGCTACATTAGGAAAAAAATAAAACCAACACAGAAGATTAGGCACTCAGCATAACAGGTATTAGGTAAGCAAGCAATCAAATGGTCCACAAAACCATATAAAAACCTTTCAGCTTTTTAAAATCCACATTTTAAGCTGCAAATAATGGACTCATTGATAATTCATATGCATGCTAAGAGCTACAAAAGGAAATTGTTACAAAGATCTGTAAATCAAAAAAGCAAGCTAAGATCCTGAGTTTGTGAAACATGGCAGAGCTCTATGCAAAGCAGGTCGCTTATCTTTCTGTACAATGGATGTGAAGTTTCCTCATAGACTTCAGTAAAGAATGGGTACCTAAGCAAACACCACATTGAATGGAGTCCTTGCTTTAACAAGAATAAGCTGTCTGATCAGACCAAATCCATCTAAACCATAGTTTGATCTATTCTTCTGATGTGAAAAATCCACAGAACTGGAGTTTCTCTGGTTCTCTCTCTTTGTTAAAAGTTGCTGTTGTACCTATATCTCTTGGATAGGCAATACATGGGGTTCATGCATTTGACAGTGCCCAGTGTTGAGCATCAAGCAATAATTTTTTGTACCTTTTGCAAGTAGTTCCCTGAGATTGAGCATCCTACTGTCAGAAATGCTTTAGTTCCTCAGCACCTCCTGTTTCCACTGTAGAAATTAATCATGGGAAGAAAATGCTTTGGGACTTGGTTTTACATTGCTTGATAAATGTGCAGCTGCTGGGAGATTGGAGCCTTTATCTCATACACACCACTACTTTTATCCTTATTTTATTCCACATGGTCAAAGACCATGTGGAGGTACCTCATGTTTTCAATCTGCCGAAAGAAACTGTCGTGAAGAGATCTATATAGTGGATGCAGCATGAATAGAGAACACTCAGGATATGCTTGATTTTGCTGCATGTATAGTTTATAACTCACTCAAGCCTCTGCATCTCATTACTTCTGGGTGGGTCTCTCCCACCAGGATGATCAGCCTTCATTTAATGATGTTTTGGTCTATCCAATTTAATACTAAGTAGATGAACACAAGAGTGATGATGCGGAGAAGTCCATAGGCAAATCTGTAACAGGATTATTCAGATAGTACAAGAGGCTGTTCCTTTACTCCTCCTTAGGTTTCTAGAAGAACTGGTGGAATTTGGATTCTCTTAAACAATTTTTGACAGATCAGCTGTGTGTTAGGAAGCAGAACATAACACAGACTTGGGCCAGAACCCAAAGACTTGGATCATTTCTGCCTAAACTTCTCTTTTTCAATCTTGAAGAGAAAGCAAATGCAGACATGATAACAAAGAGGTAACAAACAAACAAAACCCAGCAACACCAGCACAGAAAGAAAGATAAGGAGAAATTGCAAGTGAAAGCACTGAAACATCTACTTCCCAGATGTCTTTTGCCTGTCAGAGCTCTGAGGATATTGCTCACAGATGGCACAGCCACAAGTGGACAAGACTTCCCACACCTTGTCCTGACCTGCAAGAACCAGTTGAACTTAACCATTGTGGAAAAGGAACCTTTAATCCTTGTAAATCTGAAGGCTGGATATTGCTTTGATGGGAAGAAAGGGAACACCAAAATTTGGAGCATATAATAAAATAGGGAGCTCTAATGGGAAACACACTGAGGCAGAAAGGAGATGTAACTCCTACCCTGCATTTAAGCATCCAGGGTGCATCATGGGCTATGAGGTTTTAAATCTATGGGTGTGTATTCTTTATGGGTATGATTTTTCACTTCAGGCATGAGCTCTTTGTTCACACCTTGGTCAGTCAGGGGGATGATGAAATATCCAAACGTGGACTTGCACTGGCACGAAAGACCCAATGAACTCAATCTGTATTTCTGTCAAAGAGAAGGTTGACCTCACCTTGATTACACCTGCATGACAAAGATACCTTTGACAATAGTTTTCTTGGTCCACAATCTAAAAAACATCCAATAAACAAAAATAGGAAGCTGAAAAATTCAGATGGAGAAGAAGTAAGTTTTAGCCATGAACCTGAAACAGCAAACTGATGCTTTAAAGAAAGGTTTTTCCTTATTTCTGGGCACTTAAAGTCTGAATGTTTTTCCCTTGAAGGGCATGCTTGCTTTCAAACTCAACTGAAGAATATGTTATGGCCTGGGCTATATTCTTAAGTGGAAAGATAGGCACACTTTAGCTACTCCAAAAACCACCAGCAGCTTTCTTCTCTGAGGAGATGTCTCTTAATCTAGAGACATAGGTCAAATTTAATAGTTTTCCTTTTTTGTTCTCTTTGACTGTTTCTATAAGAAGCAGAAGTAGCAAATACTACCAAACATACCTGAATGCTGTCCTCCATCCTCCCTGATTATGCCTTTTGTCAAAGGCTGCAATGAAGTGGTGGGCAAACTTCAGGTAAACTCTCCCACACTTAATTATTCCTGAAATCCATAATCTTGACCAGTATCTGAGTAGATCTGAAAACCAGACTATTCAGATTGAGGTGAATGAACAAAATTGTCTAGCTACCTTAGAGAATACAGGGCCTCTCTCTAAATTTCTGTACACACAAATACATATATATATATATTACATTTTAGTTGCCCAGTGCTTGTTGTTAGATCCAGATTGGATCTCTTTGGCCCCATTTGAGTTCCCATTGCACATATTAGACCAACCCCTTAACCTGAATGTGCTGACACAGGGGTGTTTGTTGGCACACCTTGGGGAGGCAGATGCAGAGGGCTGGAGGTGGCAAAGGGGACTTGCCTGCAACCTGTTAGGGTTCAGGGTAAATACCCACTGAGCCATCCCCTGCAGCCTGCTTTGGCTTGCCTCGGGTCTCTGCCATAGACCTGCTGCATGATCATGAGGGTGATAATCTCAATATGATGTCTCACACCCCCAAGAGTCCCATGGAGATGACAATATTTTCTTGCATTCTTAGTCTATGAATGATCTTCTATGTGAGCCTACACAGCCCCTGGCACTAAAAGTAACGGTAACGGGGATAATATTCCAACTGTATGAAAAGGCACATGTGGGTGTCTCAGAAACATGATGACTTGAAGACTGCTTTCTCCTCAAAACGATGCAGCTTGGAATCCCTTCAAGGCTCTTCGTATTAATGGCATAACAGTGCAAATGGCTTAGCAGCGAGCATGCACTGAATTACAACCTCCTCCTACAGGAACTCTGAGTTCCCTTTAAAAGAAGCTGTTCTCTTTGCTGCTGAACTAACATGATTAAACAAGACAGGTCTGGCAGGGCTCTTCCACATTGTCAAACCTTGAACAAAAGGCATAATTTTCCTATTTCTTACAACTGCAAACAGCCTGCTTATAGAGATGGCAATTACTCACAGGCAGTGTAACTCAAGATCTTTCCAGTGTTTATATCTCCACATGAAGCACACATTTACATGGCAACGGCATGGGACAAGACATGTCTGTTAATTTTCCCATCATAATTCATAGCAGGACCCTGCCAAAAAACCACTGGAACTGATTACCAAGTGTGACTACAATCGGATCATTTAGCAATTTGAGTTTCCACACGTTTTGTGTGAGGCTGGGCTTTGTTTTACTTAAAGCAATAATTGCATTCTAATTTCATAATGTGGGTCGTGGTTGCTTCATCTCTCTGTGCCTTCAAGGAAAAGAAAAGGTGCACAGAGCACAACAAACATTTTTTTTTAATTAATTTTTTTAAATGAGCTAATAGATGTTTACCTGCTTCACAGGTGTGCTTGCTGCAGAGTGACTTAATTATCATTCCCATAGGAAGGATCACTAAAGGATTAAACATTGGTATTATCCCCAGTAATATGTACTTCGCTTTTGTGAAAAACAGAGTTAACGAATCATTCTTAGAAATAAAAGGATAGCAAAGGTTTTCAAATAAAAGGTGTTAAAGAAGGAGTTAAGTTTTAATAGCTTAATTCAGACGGAAGTTCAAAATTGAGCGGAAACAGATGATTACAAACAGAACTGGACCTCATCTTGCACAATGCTCAAATTTGCCTGCAAAGTTCCCCCAATGAACAATGGTGAAGAGGATAGATCCTACATCCCAGTGGGATAGATCCAGAGCTTGTTGGACCTCTTACCTTTCTTTTCATGCAGAGCACAAACCTCCATGCATTAGCTGGAGTGGCGGGGTCATAGCAGTTTATCAGGTCACATAACTTGGCAAGTTGCAGCATGTCCCAGCTGGTATGGGTTTCATTGGCTTACTCATCCTCATCTCCAAGACAGCAGCATGGGTTCCCACAAGTCTTCAGTCCCAGCTACCTCATGACAGATCCAGTTATTCAGCTCCTACCTTCATCCTGGAGGTGCTGACAAGGGGGAAATGGGCAGTGGGATCCTACTTTGTGTCTAATATGTAAGTGGGGTTGGAAATGATCTTAATGTCCTTTCCAACCCAGCTATTCAATGATTCTATGATTCATTTCCATGGCCTTCAGACTGGGTTTAGTACTGAGCCCTTTCCTAGAAACCAGTGTCTGAAAATAAAGACCGGATAACTCTTATTTAAAACATAAAGAAAAGTCACTTCAAATCTTTCTAATGTGCATGTTAAACGATGCAAACACTTATTTTTATTTTATGGTTTTGACCTCATTTTTTCCACTTTTTACTTTTATAGCTTCTCCAATCTCAAAAGGTGCCAAACAGCAGTGTTTTTTCTGTCCTGGTCTCTACCACAAACTCCATCTAAGGCAATACATGTGTGTTTCCCCAAACAGACATAGCCATACTTCTATCTGGGGTATACTCCTAACATCCAGAAAGTCTGGAATCCAGCAAAACACCCCACATGCTGGATCTGTCTTTCATGTTCCTAGCTGATTTCTCCAGGGCCAGAAAGAAGACCCAGGGAACTACAGGTCTCAGTCTGACCTTGGTGCTGGGGAAAGTTAAGAAGCAGATCATCTTGAGTGCCATCACATAGCAGCACATACAGGACAACCAGGTAATCAGGCCCAGTCAGCATGCCTCTGTGAAAGGCAGGTCCTGCTTGACTAACTTGATTGCCTTCCATGACAAGCTCGCCTGCTCAGCAGATGGGGGAAAGACTGCAGATGTTGTCTACCTACGCTTTGGTAAAGCCTTTGACACAATTCTCCTGGAGAAACTAGCTTCTTATGGCCTGGTTATGTGTGCAGTTCACTGGGTAAAAACCTGGTTGGATATCTGAGCCCACAGTTGTAGTGAATGGAGTTAAACCCAGTTGGTGACTGATCAGAAGTCACTAACTGTGACCGATCACAAGTCACCAACTGTGACCAGCCCTGCGAATGTTCCCCAGGGCTCAGTACAGGGGCCAATGTTTTTAATGTCTCTATCAATGATATGGATGAGGGGATTGAATTCATCCTCAGTAAATTTGCAGATTACACCAAGTTGGGTGGGAGTGTTGATCTGCTTGAGAGTAGGAAGGCTCTGCAGAGGCACCTGGACAGGCTGGATTGATGGGCTGAGGCCAACCATATGAGATTCACCAAGGCTCAGTGCCAGGTTCTGCACTTGAGTCACAACAATCCCATGCAACACTAAGGGCTTGGGGAAAACTGTCTGGAAAGCTGCCTGGAAGAAAAGGACCTGGGGATGTTGACTGACAGCCAAATGAACATGAGCCAGCTTGTGCCCAGGTGACCAAGAAGGTCAACAACATCCTGGCCTGTATCAGCACCATTGTGGCCAGCAGAACTAGGGACATGGTGTCCTGGGTTCAGGACACATGGCTAAGTGGTGGGCTTGGCAGTGCTAGGTTAATGGTGGGACTTTATGATATTAAAGGTATTTTCCAACCTAAATGATTCTATAATTATAACTGCAACTGCTCACAAAAAGATTTACACCCTGAAGGCACCCACCTATGTTTTGGAAGTGCAACCATCCTTGTCTGTAAACAGAAATTTAAGTCATATATGTTTGCCATGTCAGCTGAACAGATGTGCCATGAACTTCCTCTAATGTGATGTGCATTTGCTCCTGCAGGACGCCGTGGGCTGATGTTTCTGTATATAGGTCATTCCTGAACCCATTTCTGTGTATGCATGTAACTAGAGACCATGCATGGGGGCTTGCTTCACTCATGGCTGGATGGCTCACATAATCTGCTCTAAAAAGTGTGTTGGTGTGACTTAAGACTGAGTAGCTCTTCTTACAACATGTTCCATGATCACTTTCATTAACAATGGTCCTTAGCCCTTTTACGACATTTTTTGGTTATACTTCGAAGGACATTTAAGTTGCCATATCCCTAATCCTTCCCAGAACTTGACAGAAGGTAGCTAAGCAGTTACCTCTTCTTGCAAATCAGCAAGAGATGCTTATATGAGTTTTCCACAGGAGGAGCAGTGCCAAATTTAGGATTATGATTTCAAAACATCGAGGACCTTCTTTCTTGTGTAGGTTTGTAAATGTCTCTGAAGAATTTGGTGATGTAAAGTCAGTTTTCTAGACCAGAGAAGTGTTAGTACCGGCACTCTGATCACAGACACCTAGATCAGGGCCCATGTGATGTGAAGACTCTGCTTCTGTCCCTTTGTAGCCAGCAAGGAGAGAAAGGTTTTTTCAGAGCATCAGTTAAAGCATGCCACCGACCTCTCCTTTGAATCATACCTTTCTTTTTCTCTTGTCTCTTATACAGACAGTTTGCAGTGTTAAGCTTTCTAGATTAGCTATATAAAGATAGGTAGTATAAATACCCTTTTCTAATGCTGCCTTCATCCACTCCACAATGCTTATGCCAGCTGCATATATAGAAGAGGTTTTAATTCTAAATAAATGTTGGCTCTTAGTTTTGACGTACTGAGTAGGATTCATTTGCCTAAACACAGGCATTTGGGGCATACATATGAGATAATGAACTGTCATTAGCTGCTCCAACTGCAGGGGTAGTACAGGTCTCCCTTAAATCCTGCCTTATGTCATAGCGACCTCTTAGCTTCTCCAGGGTACTCAAAACAGCCCAGGCACCTGTGTTTAGGCAACCTTGATCCATCTATTTGTAAACAGGCTCTTTGATGTCATCAGAAGGTATCAACTATTCTTGGAAGTTGGATAGTTCCATTTCTCCATCAGTTTTCCGTGTGCCACTGATTCAAACCACTAGAATGAGCCTGGTTCTCATTTGCCACATCCTCCAAGCAGCTTCATGTTGCTTTATGGTCTGTCAATAATTACATTGTGAAAACTTACAAAATGACAGAAATTTGTTCCTGGCTTTAAATTCACCATGGGATTGACCTTAATTTTCCTTCCATTTGATAGTCAGAATAATATTTTTTGTCACTGTTTTTTTAACTTGTTTTGGGCTTTGACCTTGGTTTGTGGCCTAAAAAATAAATGGAAACATGGGTTTGTGTATTCATTGTAATGGTGTCAAGCAATATGTTTTATGATTTCAGGAGAGTTAGCATTAAATTAGCACTGATCATTAGTACAGGAAAAGAGACCTCTATGGATATGTCAATGATATTTCTTTTCTAAAACGCTAAAACACATACAGCATTATCCCTTTTTGGTTAAATACCCTTCCCTTTCTGATAGCAGTTACTTCCCTGTACCTAGCTGTAGCTCAGCATTTTCTCAGTTGCTGTCAGTTTTATCTGAGGAACAGGAGAAAACAGAGCATGGCTTTGCTGTGTACTTGCTATGATGGGAACGCCCTTCAGTTCTGACTTTGCACACAGCAGGCAGGTCTTTACCTACTGGTGTGTCACAAGACCAGCAGACAAATGAGATACGAAGAAAGTGGAAAGGGAGTATCATCACTTTATTTCCTTCAATTGTCTAAGTAGTAATTTAGACTATTATAACTTCCCCATGTTAATTCAGACTTCTAGGCATCCTAGAGACAGAGGCATTTCCAAAGACTGGATTCTGCCTATTTGTTATAGGCATCTATTCAGTGACCTGTGTGGCTGAGATGCTACCAAAGGATAGCTATAAAACAAGTAAGATTAATCCTGCTTATAATGACATGCAGGATAATGACATCCCGGATGGATGGGGATCACCATGTTGGCACACATAAAGAGTGTGTTTTACCCATGACCATTTAATCTGATCTCAAAAGTTAAGCAATCAGGTTTGGGTCTTGTCTAGGGTTAGATGATGATATAGGAGGACCAAGATATTTTCCCCAAGGCTAGACACTCATGGGTGGCAGGGTTTGTGGGATAGTATGGGCAAGTATCAAGGCGAGGGGGCCCCTCCAGTGTTTTGGAAATTCACCACTGAAAAAGTGTAAAATCCAGAAAAAATAGTAAAACATTTAAATGAGGTATGTTGTCATTCTGGTGATACCAGAGAGGGACAAATCATGGCAAAGTGCTGGGGCTTGGCCTATGCCTACAGAGCCCTCTTCAACACCGTCCAGCACATTCATAGGGAAAAACATGTTTCTGGATCTGATGGCAAAGCAACAGACAGTGCAGCTACTCCAGCTCCAAATACAGTAGTTACATCAGCCTCAGTGACAAGTACAGCAGCTACTCAAACTCTGACTGCAACAGATAGCGCAGCTGCTCCAACTCCAAGTACAGCAGCCTCTTCAACCACAGTGATAATCACTGCAGCTAAACCAAAGGACGAATTTGTGCCCCAATTGGGTGCCACAAGGAACTGTCATGGTTCAAGCCCAGCTGGCAACCCAGACCCATGCAGCCACTCAGCCACTCCCCCCCCCCCACTTCTTTCTGCCCCCTTCTCCCAGAGGAATGGGGAG
>JAOEHX010056166.1:0-13153 GCA_025448015.1 Bolborhynchus lineola
AGGCTGCTATGAGGTCTTCACACAGCCTTCTCTTCTCCAGGCTGAACAGCCCCAACTTTCTCAGCCTATCTTCATACGGGAGGTGCTCCAGTGCCCCGATCATCCTCGTGGCCTCCTCTGGACTTGTTCCAATATTTCCATGTCCTTTTTCTGTTAAGGACACCAGAACTGCACACAGTACTCCAAGTGAGGTCTCATGAGAGCAGAGTAGAGGGGAAGGATCACCTCCTTCAAACTGCTGGTCATGCTCCTTTTGACGCAGCCCAGGATACAGTTGGCTTTCTGGGCTGTGAAAAAGCTCTGGAAGCTCTGGAAATTGTGGAACTTCAGATCTGTCTAACTCAAGTGGTGGAAATTAATGATACCTTATAGTGGCCTAGGAAATATATTCAATAGAGGAAGGCTGATGGTAGCCATCACAGACAACTAATACTAGTATAATGTGGGCAATTATCCCTACCACTGATATGTATTGGTCTGGAAAGCCTGAGTCCAGATTTGGAGAAAGTTAAAAATTGAGGTGTGAATGTGAATTTTTATTGCACACTATGTGCAATTTGAAAATAACTTTTCTTGTGGATGAGATGGAACAAATTTTTCATATGGGATTTTCAAAGATTTTCAAATAAGTGCTCTATTTTCTTGCCAGCAGCATCTGAGCACCAGTAACTCAGGTATTGCTGTTTTACTTTGTAAGTGATACAATGGATAAGTTACACAACTGCTGGAAGGCAATGCAGGTCCTGAGAATTGAGCAGAATAATAAGGATTTACAGGCAATATATAGCTCTTGCAACCTGTCTTAAATTTCACCACCACTTCAGTCAAAAGACCTCCCAGACTTTGGTGAGGCTGACTGGCTTGACACCTGAACTCCTTTTCCTGCTGGGCACTGAACTGAAATCCTGCTGGCCGACCCAATAACCGGAGCTAACTATGAGTCGGTGACATGGGCACTCCATGCAGCACCCTTTTGCAAGGTGAGAGGAAAGGCTGTTTGACTGATAAAGGCTGCATCCCCTTTCATAGGTGAGCAACAGTAAATGTGATAAATAAAAATAAAGATGGTAAGTCATCTTTATTTTGCCATAATAAAAATATGGCAAGTCAGCACCTTGCCACTGCTGGCCCAGCCCTCCTGCAGAGCTGCAGGAGACCTTCTCCTGCTGATTTGTCTTGTTTGTACTCAGGTCACTTCACACCATAATGTGGTAAAAAGCCATCTGTGTGCCTGGGGTTACAGTTGGCAAGTACATCTTGGAGCTGGCTGAACACAGGCGTGAGACTGGTCTGAAGTCAGAATTCTGTTTGGTTGCAATTCAGGAAATGCTCGTGCTGATCCTGGGCTGACACAAATTTCACAATCCCCTTTACACCTCTTCCCTTCTGATTCCTGGTTGATCTGAGCAAGTGGTTCCCAGCCAGGCTTCAGAGTGAGAAAAAAATAGCAGTATGTTTTCGAGAGCTCTTAAAGAGTTCTATTTTTTACGTTCCTTTCAAGCTACTGCTGTGCTTATTTGCCTATCAATTCATTTTCTCTTTGCTGGTACATTTACTCTATATTTAGCATATTTTAAAATAGGACAACTAGATTGTACAGCCACAGAATCATACAGTAGGGCCTTATTTACTATTATGTAATAACTGCGTTCATAAATCTAACCTCTCTTTTTTAACCTCATATAACTGTCTTTTCTTTCTCCCCTTTGATTCCTGACCTTACTTATCTCTGCTGATAGCAGGCAGTAGGAGCTGCTGTCATTCAGTACCTCCAAGTATTATGGTCCATTTACTTAAACACGGATGCTGATATTAAACTTAAGGCATCCAAGTCTGACTCTTTTGTCTTACTTACATTTTTGCGTCTGTCTATTGTTTATACATTTACAATGAAAGACATTTCTGGGATATTAAGATTTATAGCAGGCAGGAAAGAAGAGGGTAGTTTATCTCAAATGCAGTTTCCTTGGTTATCTGAGTTTTGAAGGGATCTTTAAACATTAAAATGAACTTAGACTAGCAGGTGCTAGTGTATTGAAAGCCTTTCCTTGAAAATATTTAGCCCAATATTTTTAAGGACATACACTTAATTTTAACTTCTATAATACTGCAGTTGTATAGTACTTATAATATAATGTACATGATATAACTAATAATTAAATGTTACAATATAACTAGACATAATTTATTCAAATATCTTTCAGGTATCTAAAAAAAAAAAAAGCCCAAAACAACCCACACAGATCCCCTGAAATATGGTAAAATTAAAAACTATGAAAAGCAAATTTTTTTCTTGGACTCAAACCTCTTGTAATGATGAGACAGAGGGAACTCAGCATGGGTCAAACTGAAACCAGTTTAATATAGGATATCCTAGATTTGATTTAGCAAACCACTGTTACTGGTCTTGAGCAGCAGCTCCTGGACTCGTTTGTGAGCCATACTGGTAGGCTGCAGAGCTGTAGATCCACTGATGCTCAAAAAAATTCTATAATTTCTGTTGCATTTTCAGTAAAAAGCTTGGACATGGAGGGGTATAGTTATTCACGGTAAATATTGAACATAGACTCATTTCTCAAGATTTTGGGGAAGACCACTCCTATATATGGAAAATGAAATTGCCATGGCTGTGCTTTCTGTTTGCATAGCTTCATCTTGGTTATCCCATTCATAAAATGAAAAGAATAATACTAGGGTATATCAACACAACAATGAGAGGAGAAGCTAGTGAAGGAGCTGGGAACTGCTATGCACCATGCTCTGAGAAAGCTGAAGTATGTGTTTTTTTGCCACACAGTGTATGACCTGTTGCTGGTTTTGGCTAACTATTGGAGTTGCATACAGCTCTTCCTGAGACTCAAGAGGGATAAGGTACCTAAACCCATTAAACTAATCTGAAGATGTCAGTCTTAAAGATTGCACACTGTTTCACACACATTGCTGTAGAGCAGCATTTCTCCTAAATCCAAGTTTTTCCTGGAATAGGAAAGGCTATTAAGCAGCTACTGAATTTTACATATGGCAGAGCAGAAGAAACATATCTTTTCAATAATATTCTGTGCATGTAAATGTGCTCATGGCCGTGAATTTTATGATCATTTTATTAACCAGGCAATAAATACACACAAAAGGGATGGGGAACAGAAGTCATAGCTTTGTCCTACCAACTATTAAGATAATCTGTTTCATAGGGCAATATGTAAAAAAGTAGGCATAACTTTTGGTATCTTTCAGGTCCATCACACGTTACTTCTTTTTGGTGGAATAGGGAGATAGATGGGTATATCAGAAAATTATCTACACATAATTCGTCATATTTGGGCGCCAGTGACAACAGCCTCTCTACTTTGGAAGAACCCAGGGTTAGTATGGTTAGGAAAAGAAATAACTTTTTATCCTGAAGGCTTAGTTCTTCCCATGCAGCACAGAGGGCAGCTGAAAGCTCATGTAGAGAAACTAAACTGCTGAAACACTGTGTGTTTAATGTGGAATGAGAATGCAAATATGACAATTTACTGTTCACCACTGCCAACCCCTGAAAATAAGCTTGAATGAGATCCTGATGGAATTACCACAAAACGTCCTCCTGAAGAAAGTGGAGAGGTTTCAGAAACAAAATCTATTATCTCTCATTCCATCATTAACAAAGTGGAAGAACTGGCAGAATTGTTGGCCTAAACTCAAGATGTCAAAAAATAGGCAAGAAAAATATACAGGGGAAATATTCCTTGGGAAGAGTCCTGTACTGGCAGGGGGAGGGATTGGACGGTTTTGTTGACCTTTTTTGTCACTCAGTTTTAGGACTCTGTTCTGTTATTTTGCAGAGTGAAGAGTGGTTAAAATGATTAATGGACCTCAGGGTTGGTGTGCAAGCAGCCAGGCAGCCAGGCAGCCAAGTGAATCTGTATAGTGTTCTCAGTGTGGAGTGGAGTGAGGGATGCCTGAGAGCTGCTGGGGTGGCAGGCAGGGGTGCTGCACCCTGCAATCTGAGAACGAGTAATTATCAGAAACAAAATGATAACTACCTTAGAAAATCTTTTAGCCCAATTATTGTGCCCACTTGCAAATCCCTGCCAGCAGCAATGACACCCGCTCCTAGTCCCATCCCTCCCCAGCACCACACGAGCCTTTGGCTCTCTCTGCACCTTGCAGCTGCAGCACTGGCAGCAGTGGTTTCTTTTCTCCCTCCTGATCTGTTTTGTCCCTTGCCATGGTTCAGGGTATGTGCCCTATTCCCCACACTGGCTCTGTAACCCCTGACTTGATAGAGAGCCATTATGATCTATCTCCTGGCAGCATTGTGAAAAGCTGGAAGGCATGTTGCATCAGACACCATGTTAAAACAAAAAGGAACCACAGGCTAAAGGGAAAAAACATCCTCAGTAAAGAAAATAGGATGGATTATATGGAAAAGGTGTCAATTTCTGAAAGTTTTCATAATATTTGTTTCAAAAAGTTCTCTGCAAGTATTAGGGCTCTGCTGAGACAACCCCTAGAGAAACCAGCTGGGGTAAAAGAACTCTTCCTTCACAGTCATCCTCTCCTACCTACCATGCCAGACCAGATGCCAATTCACCTGCAGATTTGGAGCAGAAAATTAAGAGCAGCAGATGTTGCAGCCTACTGAAAGCCTGCTGGTAGCTGAGCGTTTGAACTCCTAGAGAAGAGCTCTTGTGGAGAAGGACACTAGCTGACTGCAGGATTGCAGCACACCATGCTTTTGGACAATTTCAGTGTTTTACTGTGAAGCCTTCTCATGGGGGAAAACCCCTCGTGTATCAGGATCTTCTTAGCACATTGTGCAACCACTTGTGAGTTTGTCCTGCCAGTCTACTGCCTTGCTGGAGTCTTGTGCTGCAGTGTTGTTGGCACTGCTGCAGTGTTTTGGAAAAGTGATGGGACTTTTTCTCTGCATGGTTAGATTTGAGCCCCTCTGCTCCACAAGAAGAAGAAAGAAGAAATTATATCGTGTGAGCATCTTCGGGAGGGAATGGAGAATACTTTTTTTAATCTAATGAAAAGAGTGAAAGGAATATTTTCTGGCTTTTTCATTCAATTTTCCATCATGGCACAATGATGTCTGTTATGTCTTTAGATATTAAATACAACATATAGCATTTACTCTTGCTTTAAACCCATGTTTTACCCAAATAATAGCCCTATAGAATGCAAAAACACCAAAACTGCTCCAATGTGTCAGATCGGAAGTTCAGCTGCCCCAGCGATACCCTAACGATGCCCTATTCTGGCTGCCTGCAGAAAGTTTCATTGTTCACATAGTGGATTTGTACCACAGCATAATGTTGTTTTCCATTTTATCCTCTGCCTTATGATGCTAGCTTTAAATGGTCTGTTTATCCTTCTGACCACTGCTGAACATAGAGCTAAAGTTTTCAGAAAACTATCCAGTGTGAGTCAATGCTGGTGATGTAGAGTTGCTCCTCACTGTGTTCATTGCTTGGCATTTGTTAAGTCTTAATTTTGTCTGCACTCCCTATCGCTGGCTTTGGTTGATTGTAGGTTCTTTGAGGCAGGCAGCAAGCAGGGTGCTGGAGTTGCCTGTGATGCTGCATGATGACAACTAAATTATTCAGTTTTTTTTCCTCTGTTTGCTGATGAAAGTAATTAACTTCATACAAAACATGATAAAATAATATATTAATGTCACTTCAAACCTGTCCTATTCTGCTTTTTATAAAGCTGTGATGTTTGCATCCTATGTGAAAGAATACAGTGTTTTATTTTGCATGGCAAAGGACGTGGTAGAGACTGCCGGTGTTATGTAAAAATAATATAAGTATGGTCAGCAGTACACAGTGGGTTTGATGCTCCTGTTTTCCTTTTCTTTTTTATTTTATGTCCTTAGACCTTGTAGTTACTCCGTGATTTTTTTTTATTAAATTATTTATGGTAGCTGGATGATTGACGCTGTTTCACTTTGGTTCCTTGCAGCTTCTTGATTCTTTAGTTGTCAAAATGACAAGCACTCTGTGATTAATTAAAACCTTTATCTTACTCTGTTACTGTTCATCTTCAGTCAAACCTATATTTTTACAGATTCCAAAATATAATAAATATTCCCCTAATATAGGTTGCTAAAAATTACATCAAGGAATAGCTTAATTTATATTTCATTATTATTATTTTTATTGTTTTTTTTATATATGCACGCATGTATACATATAATATTTCTTGTGAAAGATTCTAATTAAAAACTCTATACAAGAAACCTGGCAGTATGGCCTGATGCTGGATGGTCACTGATGTAAACTTTTTCACAAAGCTCTGTTTTTTCCTAAGGAAGAATGGAATAATTAAGGGTGGCTCCTTGTTAGGACTGGCAAAACTCCCTCTCTCTAGCTGTCATTAACTGAAGTGCTTTTTTTGGTGTTGTGTACCTACAGCATGGATTCCTCTCAGCTACCTTTAAGTGTTTGGTGTTGATAGGTACATCTGAATTAGTTACCTTAAGATCTCTTTAAAGTTGGTAGAAAGTAATAAGCACTCTCAAAGGTGTAATTAATCTCATATGAAATCAGACAACTATAATAGGGCTTCTGAATTGCATCTTATGCCCTGATAAGAAAAGAATGAGCCTACACATTTGGTCAGACAATTCCCACTCAGACACACTGGGACCTGGGCTAACATCATAGAATCATAGAATTTCTTAGGCTGGAAAAGACCTTTGAGATTGTTTAGTCAAACCACTAACCTAACACTACCAAGTCCACTACAAAACCATGTCCCTAAGGGTGTCTGCTTTGAACGGTTTCTGAAAATGTCCACTGGCAGTGATTCCACCACTTCTCTAAGCAGCCTTTCAGTGAAGAAATTTTTCATAATATCCAGTCTAAACCTCCCCTGATACAGCTTGAGGCTGTTGCCTCTTGTCCTATCCCTTGCTACTTGAGGGAAAAGACCAGACATCTCCTTGCTCCATCCTCCTTTCAGGTAGTTGTAGATAGCGATAAGGTCCCACCAAGCCTTCTCTACTATGATGTCTGATTTATTTTGTGCAGCTGGACATAAAGAAAACAACATCTCACAGTTCCTCTGTTGGGTCTGGGTTCAGTGCCATCTCATTCCTAGTTTCTTGTGACATTCTTTTTCTCAGAGAGAAATGCCTCATTCTAAAACATGGTTTTTAGCATCCCCTTTCATACATTTTTATGTACAAAAACTCAGTTGCAGTGACAACAGCTGTGAATGGCAGGATGCATTCATTTGAATAAATTCATGCACTGAATGTACAGATATACATTAAACTAAGATGGCCCGGCCTTTGCAGTGTTGAGGTTGACCTCTGCATAGTGGTTTTTGGTGGGTGTGGCAGGGAAGCTATTGCAGTGGTGAAGCGACCACAGGCTGTGGGTGCTCTCCATAGGGGTAGGTGATGGGGAGGCATGGGGCTACATGACCAGCATGACAATCAGCCTTTACCCCTGGAATAGACATTCCTAATTCCTCTTGGGAAGAGATGATGGGTTGGCTGGAAGTGGTTTTAAATGTGCTTGGCTTTCTGGAATTGCTTTCACAGACCGATTTCTTTTTCCTGGGGTCTCATGTGAGAACAAGCTCATTAGATTTTTGATATGATTCCTCAAATGGCTGACTCATGAATTCTAATGTTTCAAATTGTCATGTGTATAGTACATCAGATTTTGCTGGTAAACTGAATTTGGCATTCTTTTCAGTCTTTGTTTAGGATTTTTACGTAGTTAATTCTGGCACTTCTCATTTCTTGTTTCCTCTTTTTAATGTTCCCAAAGATGTAATTGACTAGACCTGAAGTTAAGTTACTTGGTCTGCTAAAAAAAAGAAATAAATTGGCTCAAGCAAATTATGAAAGTAGAATTCAAATAAAAATAATAATTTTGCTGATTGGTAGAGTCTTTCATTGCAGAAAATCCAATAAAATATTAACTAGGAAAAAAACCCAAACAGATAAGCAAAATGCAATTAAATCCATTTTTTAAAACATCCTGAAGTTGCAGATTTTTTATCATTTCCTTTGATGGTATTGAATAGATACTTACTCTGCTCTGGAACTTCAGAAATGTCATTCCTGAGCTGCTGATTCTGCTCAGTAGAAGGGACCAGGATCAGATGTGGAAACACAAGGTACACAGGGTATATCTGCTGCCAAAGTGACTATCTTTGCGTATTCCATAAAAGACAACTGCCTATGTGATTTTCAGATTTTTGTCAGCCACTAGCATGTTTTCCTGATGTATTGCTATACATGGAATTACCTTTTCATGCAATTTCAGCTTTAGAGTGTAAAGAAACCTCCCCATCATTCTACATCATAAACTTCCACAACAGAAAAGAGTGAAGAAATTTCTTCCTGTTATAAAATCTGTTTGACTGCATTGAAACCAAAAAAATGAGACAGCAACAAAGTCAGTTCCCCCCACATCCTTCTTTTGTTAGATTTACACATTTCCTGTGAAGCAATTGCTTCATAAAAATCTGGCCCAATGTTTAGGGCTGGTAAGTGTCAGTGTCCTCTTAGGCTATACTAGGGACCAAGGTAGAGTCCATCCTCTTTCTGTGATGCCATGGAACAGATGATTTTGTTCAGATAAACTGACTTAAATGCTCAGTTCAACATGTTCCTTCCTAGTCCATATACAAAATTTCTATTTTCAAACTTCTTACTGGGACCACCCTTGGGATGGAATATCTTGTGAAAGATGTCCAGGCATTGTCAAGGGCATAATGAGCTGGCAAAGGCCATACCAGGGACAGCACTGACACTTGAACCTGATGGACACTAGACTGTGCTTGAACCTCTGCCTTCACACTGTTGTTTCTTTTATCTTTCTCCTTTTGTTTCCTCCTCTAAGGCAAATATTGCACCATATGGATTAAATGGGAAAATGCTAGGAAACTAAAATAGGGATAGCCAGCCAGGGGAGCACTGGGACACCTAAGACAAGAAATGAAATCCAGAAAAGTGAGATCAGTGTCAGGAACGAGTATGCTGCACAGTATAGTCATAAAAATAGAGCTGTAAGTTAGGAAGAAGACACCTGAATACCAGATCTACCTTTTCTTAGTCAAGTTCTCTCATGCTGGGTTGCCAACAAGCTTGCTGTCCCTCTGACACCACCTGTTTCGCCTGCACAAAGCTACAGAGAAGTTTGTCTGTGGTAGCAGGGTGAGAGCGTGCACCTGCTCAGAAGACCCTGTCATCTCTGGTTAGAGACCTCTGCGTAAGGTAGGAGCAGAGATGGGAATGATTTCAACATTCCCGTTTCTTGGACAAATATGTTAACTGGCAGGTAACTCTAAACTCCTGCTACAGTTGTTGCAAAATACCTCCCTAGCCACAGAATTAACGAAAAAAATGGTTTTTCTAAATACTTCAGGCATCTGAGCAAGTTGTGAAATTATGAAGTTTTTTCATTGTTTTCCTGAACATAGGAACCTGAGCACTGTAATTAATATAGTTTGATTAAAGTTCTTTCAACATCATTATTTAACTGCTGATGACTCCATGTACACTAAATCCTAAAAATTCTGTGTTCAGTTAGATTTTTACTTCATTTATCAGATCTGTCTCAGACTGTTCTTCATAGAATCTACAGTTTATTTGGCTGCATTTGACAAGAATTAGTTCGTAGTTATAGAATTACAAGCTGACTTTTTAGGCTGATCTACCAAGTGGTGTTAGCAAGTCCTTTGTCTCAATCTATAGTGATGTAAAGGATTTAAAACCACTCCATTTGTTGTGTTTTCGTAATAGTATGGAAGTTTGGAGCTAGATGTAACTGAAGAACACTTTTCTGTCTTCTCACCTGCTGCCATTATAGCAACAAATGAGACTGTCTTGTCTTTTAAAACATTTGCACTTTACCCTTGCTAATGATACTGGGTATTTTGCCCACATGCCAGTAGAAGGTATCTGTCAGACTTGAATGCAAACAGCATGCAAGTCTTCCATGTAAGTGGGATCAGGATATAGTAATTGTATTTTCAAAAATAAGTTTCAAAATATTTAGATGGAAGTAGTTAAGTGCTACCAGATTTAGTGTGGCTTTTGGAGGTATTGTTTATCATTTTTCTCTTCTACAAAGAATAAATGCATGAAAAATGCATGCTAAAAATAATAATCCTTGCGCACAAAGGAAAATTACATGGAAAATCACAAATCTAATGGTTCCAGCTCAGAGCATTTTGATTTTTTAAAATGCATTTTAGCTTTTAAATCGATCACATTTTACATTTTGGGGTTTTTTTTTTTGGTGTTTTCAAATATAGAAAAATATTTTTACATGGAAACCGAACAACCTTTTTGAGCTATAAGCCTTCAGCATTGCCAAATTTTTCTACAAGAGCTAACCAGTAAGCTAAGCGCGTACGTTATTTCACATTTTCAGCAGGAGGAAGAGTGCAGGGAAAATATGATTCCCACTTCTGGATATATCATTGGTGAGTTGAAGATTTATGTTGGAGTCTGGTTTGGGTCTATCTTGGTGCCTCAGAAATTTATAGAGTTCGTATGTGCTGACTTTAGAAGCTTTGTGAGGAGCCCAGGAGAGGGCCCAGGGGCCATATCACAGATCTACTGTACTGCATGTTACATACATAGTCAATTGTACACAAACTGCTACCCCAATGAACATAAATGATGAAGAAGAAGAAAATAAAAATGACCTGCTTTGAGTGGACTTAGATATTTCTGACTTTCCAGCCTTCATGAAATCCTTCTCAGATTTGTGAAAGTCCTGGGTGAAGCAATCTCAGCACTCTCTCAGTGTGAGGTAGTGTGAAGGTGGATCAAGTTCTGGAAGACTGGAAAAGAGCAAACATGGGACTTAAATTAAAAAAAATAAAAGGCAAAAGAGTATTTTGTGGAATGATAATTCCTTTTGTGGGAACATCCTAGATTAAAAAATCACACAGTCTTTTCATAGGGGACCTAAAAGAACACCAGATGAGTAAGTAGCAAATGAGTAGGCAGCAAATGCAGTAAGTTAACTCATTTTTCAGGATTAAATTGTACCATATCAATCCAAAATCTTTTTATGCAAAGTAACATGCCTTAAGGTTATAGACATGATATAGCCAGGCTTTGCTCAGACCTCCTACATTATCTCACATTACATGAACAAGTTGGGATTATTGTAAAACAGGGGCAAAAGTGTCTGTGGATGCTACATACAAAGCAGTTGCTGGCTCTTCACTGTCAAACTGCGAAGATGAATTGAGGAGTGCTCCATGATCTATCCTAGGTTTAGTATGTTCACTGTTTTCACTATAATCCAAAACTAGGTTGTTAGAATATGCTTATTAAATCCACAAATGAAATGAATCTGAAAGAGGCAGCAAACAGATTGAAAGACAAGAATTAATTCAAAATGATCACAACAATTTAGAGAAATGATCTTGAAAACAGCATAGAATTTAATTAGAACAAATGCATGGTTCTGCACTTAGGCAAAGATAAACAGCTGAGAAAATACAATGAGAAAAGTTGAGATAAGGTAGGTAACAGTTTTGCAAAGAAGTATTTGGAGGTTACTGTGGGTCATGAACTGAATACAGGTTAAGAGTATTATGCTGTTTGTATCAGTTTTGCGTGGCAAGGTTACAGTAGCAGGGAGAACACAGGGGTAGCTTCTGTGAGAGGCTGCTAGCAGCTTTCCCCATTTCCAATGGAGTCAACGTCAACTGACTCCAAGATAGATCTGGTCAAGGACAAACCCATGAGCGATGTTTGTAGTATGTCTGTGATAACATATTTAAGAGGGTAGGGAAAAGGGTTGTGAAGAGTCCTCCTCTGAGGAGGAAAGAGCAGCAAAAACATGTGATGAACGGACCACAACCCACATTTCTCATTCCACTTTAGTATTTTTAGGGAGGAGGTAGAAAAATAAGAAGTGATGTTGAGACGGGGAAGAAGGGAAAGAGGAAGGTGCTTTTAAGATTTTATGCTATTTTTCATTTCCCTACTCTGATTTGATTTGCAATAAATGAAACTAATTTTCCTAAGCCAAGTCTGTTTTGCCTGTGAGGCTAACTGCTGAGTGACCCTGTCCTTACCTCAACCCACAAGCCTTATGTTACATTTTCTGTCCCCTGTCCAGCTGAGGAGGGGAATAACAGAGCAGCTTTGGTGGGCACCTGGTGTCCAGTCAGGGTCAACTCATCACACTGTTGCACAGAGGTCAAACACAGCGCTGGGATTTATAAACAGCAGCATAACCTGTAAAATTTGTAATTTAATTCTTCATCATAACACTGTTATGGGTTTGAGATGTGAACCAGCTGCAGGGAGTACAGAGGAAGGTTAATGAGGAAAGTCTGGGGATCTACAAAGGATGGCATTTTTGGTCACCTTAGAAGACATAAGGTAGAGAGGAGAGGTTATAACAGCACCAGATTATGTAGAGCAGCTGCAAAGAGAATGTTTTCCTATGGCCACGAATGTTAAGGCAAAAAATAATAGCTCAAGGTGCAGAAACAGATATTTACTTTAAGTGTTAGGAATGGTTTTGTAACAGTCGGAACTGGTAGACATTGGGGTTGCTTAAGAAGGTTGCACAATGCTCATCATTAGAGATATTAAAGAACAGGTTAAGGAAACAGAAATAAGATAGTTTGGGGGTATGACAACTATATTAGTTCATTGTTACAGTAAAAAAGAATGAATTAAATGATCCCTTCAAGTCCCTTCTAACCCTTTTATGTTTGTACAGTTTCGTGGTCTTTCTAGGCCCACTACAGGGAAAGAAGGCATAATGGGAAGCTGGACATAAGCTAGCGTGTATCCAAGTAGCCAAGAAGGCCAATGGCATTCTGGCCTGTATCAGCAGTAGCATGGCCAGCAGAGCCAGGGCATTGATCATCCCCCTGTACTCAGCATTGGTGAGGCAGCATCTTGAATCCTGACATCAGTGCTGGGCCCCTCACTACAAGAAAGACACTGAAGTGCTGGAGTGGAGCCAGAGTAAGGGCAATGAAGCTGGTAGAGGGTCTGGAGCACAAGTGTAATGAGGAATGCTGAGAGAATTGCAACTGTTTGATCTGGAGAAGAGAAGGCTCAGGGGTGTGGGAACGTACTTGAGTGAACACGTTCATGTGAGCAATCCAGACAGCTGCTTTACAATCGTGAGGTAGTGAGCTGAAGGCTTTAGGACCT
>JAOEHX010056169.1:0-17381 GCA_025448015.1 Bolborhynchus lineola
AGGCACAGAGGTGAGGCTGACTGCTCTGTAGTTCCCCAGCTCATCCATTTTCCCCTTCTTGAAAATGGGGGTTATATCTCCCCTTTCCCAATCACCGGGAACTTCACCTGAGTGGCCTGATTTTTCAAATATGATGGACAATCATATGATGTCTTCTATCTTCCTCTGTTTACAAGTTACATCTGCTTATGCTGAGTTTGTGATATGCAGAATAGTTTACACCATGGTTAGGTCTGCTCTAAGGAGATCTGTGATATTTAACAGTGGCGAGCATGTGAGCTGCATGACTGGAGGACACAGAGTTAGTGCACATCGAGGGTAGTCAAATAGCAAGGCAGAGATTTGAGATAAGCCAAGAAACCTTGTTTTGAAACACGTAGGATTCTTCAAAATGGCTCAGCTGAAAGCATCTTTTCAACTGCGAGGTGGATGGTATCAAAACATCTCATCTGAAAATTCACACTGCAGGCAATTCCAGGTAACTCCTCCTCAGGAATGGGGAGACCATTCGCAGCACTAGCAGATTGCTGGTTAGAACTGGACAGAGATAACTGCAGGCAACAGAAGTGGCTTATCTGAAGCGCTGACCAGGATGTTGTGGGTGCTCTTAAATGCTCAGGAAGGAGGAATTCCTGCCACCAGCTCACCTTTGGGCAACAGGCAGACAGAGAGCTGGTAGAGAAAGGTGTAAGTACATTAAACCAGTTTCAGCTACAGGGAAAACAATTTCAGTCACTGATTTTTCGTAACATCTGAGGTGATGCAGTCCGTAGAGTCCAGAGGACTGTATGCATGGGGTATTTCCATTCCAGGGAAGCCAATTATGGAATCATTTCCCAAAGACTAACAGGCAACATGAGTGCCTGATCATCTCAACAAAGTATTGCCGAATTGTCTCTCCCCATGAGTGATGTGCAGTAAAAGTCATTCTCCTATTGCATTACCCACAATAGAAGCTCAAGGAAATATTCATGACCCCTGATTACTATCTATCTCAGTCAGAGTTGTGATCCTAGAAAAAGAGAAGCCCTGGGAACCTCTCAAAGGACTTTGCCATCACTATTTCTCTAAGTAAATATCATGGGCAATAATCAGTGCAGCCAGTATGGCATTTCAGATGCATTTTCCGAAAGAACCAGGCTTTGCCTCTAAACAAATAATCTTTGGGGGGATGTCCTAGGTTCAGCAGTAGCAGTCATTTTTCTCCTTCTTGGTAGCTGCTGCAGCTCTGTGCTCTTCAAAGAAAGGTTAAAAACATTTATTTCACCTTTTTCTGTAAACAAAATCTCTTTTTTTAGTAGATGCCAATCGCCAAAGGGCTTCTGTGTAAGTCTCAGTGTAGGGCTTGTGTAAGCTGAAAAATGAGCAGTTTCAAATGGAAGTTTCAACATAGTTGAAAAATTTTTGTGCCCACTGATA
Source organism: Bolborhynchus lineola (assembly GCA_025448015.1). NCBI lineage: Eukaryota > Metazoa > Chordata > Aves > Psittaciformes > Psittacidae > Bolborhynchus > Bolborhynchus lineola. The sequence continues at coordinate 1,420 of JAOEHX010056169.1, forward strand.
GAGTCTCATTGTAGCACAGCAAAACCTGGAGCTAAAGCAGTACCAGCAAGGTGCCCTGTTCTTCAGAGAGGACGGGGCTGTGGTGGAGGGAATTATTCTAAAGCAGCAAAATAAACCTGCAGCTCCTTTTCTATGTCATATTTCTCACCATCCTTCTTCCCTCTTCATTATACAATCCAGCAAAGTTTCTCACCCATTGAATGTCTGGAAAATTCAATAAGTTTGATCAGAAAAAAGAAAGTTTCTCCATCAGCTCTATTAAATTCGCTGGGCTCCCTGAGAGGATCTCTGCACAGCAGCAGGGGATATGATTTCCACTAGACGCTAATTTTATTACACAACTGCCCAATAGCACTTTTCTGAAATATCTGAAAACTTTCAGATTTCAATAGAACTTGACTGCACAGAGGAAGTCAGCAATTTCTGGAGCAGTTTAAGCCATGAGACGGAGTGGTAACCATGAGGGGAAAATAAGAATAGCTCTTCCTTCAACATTTTTTTGAGCGATTATACTAATTTTCAACCTTTCATGCACATGATCTATTTAATCTCCCATCTCATTTCACAGCAGCACAATCTTTCCATTCTAAACTTTTGGTTTTCCTCCATTATTGATGCATTTCTCTCCAAAATAATGGATTTTGCAAAATGCTTCTATAACAGAGAAAGCAGGAGCAGCTGCAAACAAGGCTTCAGATGCCTGTGCCAGTTCTCCCACATGCAGTGCCATATCGCTGCGCCTAGTAAGCACATTTCTCACCTTGAAATCTTTATCAAAGAGAATTTTAAAACAAGGAATAAAATTAGAAGACCAAACATGTAGGGGAGCGAGGAAAGCTAGATCCAATGCAGTACTTACTAGAATACGTAATATCAGAATTAGGCTTTCTGAATCATGATCTTGATGTTCTTTCCCATATTTTTATTTTAATGAAATAAAATCAGTAAATGCTCTGACCACAGCCTTATGTCAGAGGGAAAAGGAGAGGGGGACAGTCAAGTTTCTACAATTTGGGGACTTTTCCATATAGCATATGGGCTAACTGTTGCTTCTTTTTTCTACTTAGCTCTTTGTAAGATTATCTTAATGATTTTCCTCCCTCTGTGATCTGAAGAACTGAGTACAAAGAACAAATTCTTTTTATAAACTGATTTTCTGGGCATCAAAAAAAACCCAACAACCAAAACCAGATCTATTCTTACAGTTTCTTCCTGCTTTATTAGCACTTTCTGTCTTTCTCCCCACACAGCTCTGGCTGTATTTGTATTTGATTACCATGTCATTCAATGAGCCCATAAATAAATTGGCATGCATGGTATTAAATAAGATGTAAAGTTCTTGCAAAAACATGTTTAGCATGTGAGAATGTGTTTGAACGAATAATAGCCACATATTCAAGATAGCAGAGATTATTCTTCAGATCTCTTTTTTAAATTTTTCAGATCTCTAACTTTCTGAGAAGCTACTGTTCAAAAAATCTGGGGTCATTTACTTTCAATCCTTGGCAAAAATATGCAGCGTTTGCTTGTGCATCTGAACTACGGGGACTCTGACAGGGTGCTGCAAAAACCACTGCTCCATAATGTCCTTGCTGGTTACTGTTTAGGAAGAAATATGTGGAGGAATAAAAGTACTTTTTCACTAGATTATAAAAAAGGAGGAAGAAGGAAATAATTCCCAGTTGCTGGAACTAAAGAAGGGAGTTATTACAAGTTCATGTAGAGGGGAAAAATCCCCAAAATTCTCTGCAAAGAGAAAGCGAAGATGAGCAGAAGGTACTCAATAAAATACTGCTACCCCAGCTGCAGGAAAGATTTGTATGTAATCAACTTCTGTTTGCTGAATAGCAGTTGCCAATGTATTTCCATCCAAGCTGATGTGGTTTTCCCTGCTTGAGTAGCATGGCAATAACAAATACATTTCTTATTCATTAAATGACATCAAAACAGTTAAATATGCCTCGGCATTTCCGAACAGTGTTTGAATCACAATACAACACCCTTCTCATCTCGTTTGTCATATCAACAGCTAAATATTATAGTTTGCAGCTTAAACTTTCTGAATGCTGGAAGCAGGGGGTAATCTTCTTCATTGTGTGCTATAGAGAAGTTATGATGGGAGAAGTGATATTGGTGGGGCGATGGGAGCTCATCTTCCTGGGAAACAAGCATCAAAATACCCATGTTGTACGTGGCAACACTGCACACTGACCTTGTGAGTGTAAGGCAAGGAATTTATGCCACTGCTGAAAATTTTAGCCGATGGCTTTATATACAGAGCTTGAGCCCATTCAAACCCCTGTTCTCCAGATGATTCTCCAGCTAGCCACCTACATTTGTGCAAAGCAACCACAAATCCTCGCAAAGCCACAAAATGTCAGAATACTACCTTGTTTCATTTTAGACGCTTTACTTACCAGTGAACTTTTCCAGACAGAATGGAGCTTCACTAAGGTATCCAGAGCCAAAATCTTAAACAGATATTCTCTTAATGAATAAATAAATACAGCTCAGTTCTCCTATATTTTAAAAAATTATTCATAAAACTCACCAAGCTTAAAGGGCATGAAATGAGGAGAAGGATGTTTCTAAGCTAAAAGCAGATCCATAGATAGATGCTCTAGTATGTGCATGTACTGTTTTGTGCGGTTTGTTGGTTTTGGAGTTTCTTTTGTTGGAGGTCTTGCACGGGGTTTTGCCTTTTATTAATATACACAGGAAAAAAAATTAGGAAAGGAAGGATCAAGATTTACTTGTGGCTTGCTTGCTGTTTGGAAGCAAGTCTTCACATTGCTGACTGAATTGGACACCAGGTCCCAGGCTACGTTTGCATGATGGAGAACCCTGCATAACATTTTCCTGAATGCCACTGCATGCCAAAGTAGATGCAAAATGATTTATGGACTTCACTGGTTATGGGGATAAGTGAGGACAGACTTATGCCTAGTTCACCATGCCCTAATAATTCCTGGTTGCTATAAAGTTTGCACAGCACTGTCTTACCATAGGTTTATGCCAGCATGAAATCAATATAACAGGAAGTGAACTACTGAAGTGGCATAGGGAGTGGACTAAGCACAAAGTGCTATGGGAGATGATTTTAATCTACAGCTGAACTGTATCAGCCATGGAGAAGAACCAAGTTTTATTCCCAGTTAATGCTCAGTGCTTCCAGTGAAAGACTCAGTGATTAAATTATTGTCACCAGGTGCAGCATTTGGCAAATCATATCTGCATATAGAATCCTGCGAAGTTTAGGTATATAAGCAAGTGAATCTGAAAGTTAAATAGTTTTTCTTAAAAGGTTAGTGCTTCAAACATCTAACAGGAGTTACCAATGTTGTGTCCTGCTAAATACAAAGAGATAAATCATTCATTGATCTGAAAGCAGGCTCTGATACAATGAAAGTGGGATACTCTATCTAAGGGCTTATTGCAAGTTCTCTTTTGGTACATTAATTCTTACTTTCACTGCAAGAAGGCGGGCATTGACAAGCTAGCTGTTGTTTGAGGCAAATGCCACTGAAGTAGTTATATGAGGCTGTTTCAGTAAGCATAGGATCAGATTTACTATTCAGTTATAAAATGGAAAAGTCCAACTTTTGTAAATTAAATGTTCTTGAAAAGGTCCTGCGTTAGAAATCTGTTTTGGAAGGCTTTTCTTCCTATCTACTTGGTCCAAGTCCACAGTTCAATGTTTCTGTAAGCAGTAAAGTTTTTGTCCTGCAAGAAAAATATCCACTGATTTGAGTTTGCAATGTCTGCTGGCTCAGGCTGGCTATATATTTGCTTAATTAATTTCTCTGACCTTCTTTTCATTTAATAGTTCAGATGGCAATGTCCCATTTTACCAGCTGTGCGGATGGTAGTCTGAAGTGCTTACGATGTCAAAGGCTTTAATTTTTACTAAACAAGTCATTCACTAAGCAAGTTATTTTAAGTCATTTTTTTCTTTTTTGAAATATGCCTGGTCAGCACAAATATATGATTTGTTTTTTCAGCTCAATCTGATAACATTTGTCACATGGATTTCAATTAATGCATGCACATTGACCTACAGGAAGGAGATGGTCTCTGTTTCTTGAGATATGAGGAAATAATCTGAATTCCAGGGAGGATTTCAGATAAATGAATTAATTTTTAAAGTTGGGGAGTTTCTTCTTACTTCGAATTAGCAGCACTTCAATTTTCTGCCTTGATATGCAGTAGTGAGGTGGAGATTAGAAAAAAAAGTACCACATCTGGTACAAAGACTGCAGTGTATAGGGTACTCCAGGCACCATCCAGCAAACAAAGCAATATTTAAAGTGTGCATTTAAGACTGACAGTTTTTGTTGGACTTAAGTCAAAAGCACAGGAAGAGATTGGCTCCTTAAGCCTGCCTAGGAATCCCTGTTCTGACTAAAGTCTATGAGATTTAGGATCCTGAGCACAATTAGACATCTTGTCCTTACTGCTTTACTTCTCGGGGCTGCCTTAAGTACATATTTAAAGTTAGGCATTTGCTTAAACCCTTATGTCAAAATTACACTCAGATAAGTGATCTAAAATTAAAATCTCAGCCTGACTCTTGTATCCTTGCAAATCAAATTTGTTTTGACAACACATTAACATAACACACAGCTGAGACAGAGAGCCTAGAGCTAGATGGATTCTCTGATTTAATGCTCGGTAATTAAAAGACAAAGTCCAGAGATGCTGCTTTTCAAATGTGTGTGTTAAAGTTCTGCCAGGATTCTGTTGTCTGCATGCATGCCAGTAAACTGGAGCAGTTGCCATGCTAGTTCATGGAAAATGATTTATTAAGGCAATGATTTATTTAGTCTGTTGAAAGAAGGTGGGATAAAACACTGGGCTGGTATTGCTGTCATGACTATGCTATAATTATTTTCTTTTTTAATTAATATTGAGCAACCTGCACTGCAGCCAACTTCAAGACACTTCAGAAGTGCACTTCTCATTCACTGGCTGGAGAACAAAACCTTTCCTTCTAGACAAGAGTACGATAAATGATATTTTCATTCTAGTACCCTACAGAAAACTACTTTTCCTAGGATCTTCCACACACAGGTACAGAAGAAAGACTCTTGGTTTTACTGTCTCGTCTTGCAGGGGAGGTATTAACTTCTGTTTTCATTATTTCCTGTCTCTAAGAAATTAAATGTATGCTTAGAAGAGAGGGAGTCCCTGGTCTGAAGGTCCCACCAGGTAGAAATTCAATTCCTTTCTCCATGCTTCCATAAATCAGTGTTTTATTTACCAGGACAGAACCAGATATGGCCACCCTCACCCTACTGACCTGATATAACAGATTTTCCACCCATCCACACAAAGTGATCCATCATTCTCCTCTTCCTGCATTTTGCCAGCAGCCAAACTGCCCCTGTGGTCACTACAGACCTGCTCTGCGTTATTAAAGAGAAAGCTTCTAAATGCTAGACAGAGGAGAAACAACACAGATTTTTATAGCAGAGATTTGGCATTGAGGTAGAGGGAAAGAAAGGAAAGAGCAGCTGGGAACAGTACCCTCCACTCAGTGTGTCTGGCCATTAATCTATACCTCTTTTTAGCACCTGAACTTTGTATAATCACTGGAAAAGACATCTTCAGCTCACATGGGAGACAGCGGAGGTTTTAGAGCTAAAGCCCTGGGTATGTTGCTATTGCCCCACTATAGAGGTCAGTGGGACAGAGGAAGGTGACTGCCAGTACCAAGTGACAGTATCTGAATTGTGGAAAACCATATTAATTTAAAGCTGACCCAGAGAAGAGAGACATAAGTTAACTGCAAACCCATCCTGGTGCAATGTTATAACACTATGTTGTGTTAAGTTCTTAACAGAAACAATCTTCAGAAGCTATTTTAATCAATTAAGAGCAGTTGGACCCTTTAGCACATGATTACCATCATCTACTGATTATGTGCTTAAACCTCAATTATGGACAGGAAAATAATGTTCTTTTTCTATTGACCTCTGTACTCCAGTGAATTAAGTCTACTTCTCATCTGCATTCACAGTCCCAGCTGCTTCCTGACTGAAACAGATCCTGTAAGCTTTTTATATCCAGTAGCAATGCAGCAATACCATATGTAAGGCCAGGTTCTGTGAGGAGCTGGGATGTCTCCTGGCTCCTGAATTATCAGGCTGTCAAAGTTCCAATGCAGAATCATTTCCAGGATGGTGATTCATGAGGTAGCAAAGAACCTAGATCCAGTTCCAAGTCTGAGTTTCAGGGTTAGAAAAGCAATATTGCTTCTTAAGGGAAAGGTGTGTTTTCAGAGCCACTTTCTACAACTACAGATCTTTGAGACTACTGGTTATCCAAGAGACTGGGGAGTAGAGGGAAGAGGCTGTGGATGCATAGGGAAGAATTTTTCCTAAACATCTATAAATAGCAAACCATCACACTTTCACTGGAAGAAGCAAAATTTGCAGGAAGAATGAGTTACTACAGAAATGTATCTGACTTCAGTGACAGAAATGTCTTCATACACAGTGTCAACAGCCAAAAAACCACATCCAGTGGCAATGCATGGGAATTCCCAAAATCACAAAGGCTCATGTTCCCTAAACAACATTGATGCAAGTTGCTTGCTACCATAATTAGCTTTGTCTGAAGACCTTAAATAGAAAGGAATGGAGGAGAGTCCCTGCAACATAAACCAGATGATACATGTACCAGAGTGGTGTGGAGTAAGGATGTCCCTAAATTCTTAAAAGCAGATCTTCCTTCTTTCCTAACCACTGCACTTAGATTGTCATTTGATGGACAGATATGCATAGGCTAGCTACATTTCACCATTACACCGCTAATACAATTTCAAGGTTATAAATACAAGAAACCTGGCAAATGGTTTGACTGGCACCCAATGCAGCAGGTCACCAAGAAAAAAAGAACAGACCCCAGTGTGGCATTCAGGAAAATACATCATAAGCTTAGAGAAGTTTTAAGCTGGGACAAAACAGCCTATCAGGACTTAAGAATTCCATGAAAACTTGATCATTTAAACTGTACCTTCAGTAGATGCCACAGGAATAATTTGAACACCATTCTTGATCCTCAAGCTTAGGTTTTTATGCTGCAACTGTTATATGTAAGCACTTCCTACTGAAACTGCAAATCAATAGAACTGGCCATATAAAGTATCAGGTAATTGCTGGCACTTATTTTTCAAAGTCAAAACTCTGCTTGGACTTCCCTTTGAGAAAGTGCAAGGTTTATTATTTGGCAGAGAAAGGGAGGTGATGCGAAGGGGAATTTGGCTTGAGAATGCAGTGTTCCAGCTACAGCATCCTTTCTAGCAGAAAGGCTTCCCTCACAAAGTTCAGCTGAGTTTCCTGAGACTGCTTCGCTCTCAGACCTGGTTTTATGGAGGCCTCAGAAGATGTCAAGATGGTGCCTTCAGACATATGGACCCACACAACACTGCAGAAAACACACTGTCACCCTCATTTCATAGTCAGGAGTGAGTCAGTGTGCGGCACTTGCAAATAAAACCCGAAAAGTTGAGGGGGAGGAGGGTTAAAGCTTGTGCTCATCTTATCACTGCATAACATGGGAAATGCTAAGTGTAGGCTGTCAGTCTCTGTGGTCTGCTGATTCCATAGAGGTGTCTCAGAAGCACAAGCTTTACCCAGTCTGAATATCTCATTGGGTCTCCCTCTCCTCAAACCAACCAGATGTCCATGTGAATGGCATTGCGATTTATTTCCCTGCTCATGGGGGACATCTGCCAGGAAGACAATGACATTTGTCAGACATTTGTATTTTGCTTAGCCTCAAAATACTGGGTTAAAGTCAAGCAACCAGAAGGTTCTAGGTGCCTGCAGTCTGCCTAGCTGAAGTCAATGCAGTTTTTATGAGGCATTTTATTATTAAAAGAATTTCTCTAGAAATAAACCCACTACCAGTCCATCGTTTACAAAACTAATTTAGTTCAAGGATGCTTGCAGTCCAGTAAATGCAAGCCAAACATTATTCTCTGCTATGGAAAAGTCAAATAAAAGTACCTAACAACGTGCAGACTGTACTTTAACAGGCCATAAAGTGCTATTTTCTAGCTCAGCGCTGGATATCTCTCTGCCTTTGAACAGTTTGTAGTTGCAGTGTTCATTCAACCCAGGAAAGATGCCCCAGGCACCTCTACCATATGAGCCCCGTTATTTACTCAGGATATCACTATAAGGTTGTTGACCTTGGTAACATCACATGCATCAAGCTGTTTGTGAGCAGGCTCCTCAGCCTCCTTCTTGCACTTTGTATTCTCTAGCAGCCAGCTAATGCATGGCTTTCCTACTTTGAGGCTTGGTGCATTTATAAGAACTAAATTTTGCACCAATCTGAGGCTGCATTCTATCGCTGCCCCTCAAAACACCTGTAGGTTCATTTGAGGTAGTCAGATAAATGGGGAGAGATGCTTGATCAAATCTCAGTTTGCAAAGTTTAATTTCAAAAGCAGGCATAGGCAGAAAGCACAGCACTGTCAGGCACTGCCCCAACTCACGGACTGTGGGGCAGCATTGGAGGTTTCTGTTATTAAAGGAGCTCCTACATAGCTTTGCTTAATATATTACTCTTAATTAACAATTGAGGGTTAACTAAGAAACTCTTAGTTATTCAGAAGTATGGGAGAGGTCGTATGATTTCCCTTCCTTTAGAAGTGTTAACTCAAATGTGCTAAAATTGAGATCTGTACTTCCCCATTACAAGTACTCAAACAATTCTGCTCTAATTGGCCCACTTCAGGCAAAACAAGGCTCCTTGCCTTGTCCTTCCTTAGAGAATCCCTATGGCCAGTGTTAGCTTCCACTGCATTAAACCTCAGCATCTGTCACACCTTCGCATCCCAGGCTGTACACACACAGACGTCTCACTTTCATGTCAACACAGAACAAAAAAAAACCTCTGAAGAACTGACGGGGTATTTTTTTGTAGTGAAGAGGAAACCACTTTCTCCCAGCCACAGCAACCAGGTAATTCTTTGCGTTAACCTACAATGACGGGAGACGAACAAGGGTTTTGTTATTTCTGTGAATCAGCTAACAGAAACTCTCAGAAACACTGCAGAACTGATGAAAACCAGTTGCCCTTGTTCACCTCCTAAGAGAAGACCTATGCTGAAGCACAATGGAGCCTGTCAAGGCTCTTTGTGCCACGCCACTCTTCTCCTCCTCAATCAAAACCCTGCTTTAAGAGACCTGGCTGTTGCTGGCACAGGAGCAGTAGCTTCTGGATGCAGCACTGATGGAATAGCACCAGGCAGAACTGCAGCTGAGCAACAGAAAAGCAAGTGCTGTTTTTGAGCTGAATGTCCTGACCTTCCAGATGCTCCCAGGCTCAGATGTAGCACATTGAACCTGTGGGAGATCTGGAGTCACTCCTTACCTTAGCACACAGCACTAGCAATAGCTAGAAGACCCTGCAGGGAAAACAATCCAAGGGGAAGGAAAGAACACTTAGTCCAAAAAAAGAAAACAAACAACAAAGCAGTTTCAGATCTGCATTTGTGCACATATAAAAATTCACCTCAGAAAAGCCTAGTTCCATAATGAGGCATGACTGCAGTCCAGTTAGTTCCTAATCTAACATAAATCTTCATATAGAAGTACACCCCACAATGCAGGAAAAATTAGTTAATCCTAATGGCATTATCATACCTTCCTCCCTGCACAGCTTTAAAGATCATTGCCTGTATGCTCTTGTACTGAGTTATGTGTCTGGAGAGATGCTGCTCAAAGGCAATTCTATCTTTTCCAGGACACATGGATTTGGGGATGTAATTTCTATCTGTTAGATCTATGCTTGTCTCTGGCCCAAAGTCAAGTATTCTGCAAGACAACCAACCTCCCCTGCCTGCAGTTGCAATTAATTAAACCTCCAAAAGCACAGACATGAAACAAACCTCTGACAGTAAACAAATACCAGGCAGGGGGCAGGCAGAGACCCACTGGGACACATCTCACCTTAATATTCATAGGGCTGAGCTGTTCAAGCTCAGTTTCCTTTCAAGCATGAAATGCTTTTGAGTAATCTCATTATTGTACTGAATTTGTAAATACAAAGAGACAGAGTTAAACTAGAAGCAAAGATCAGTGCCTGGGTTTAAAAGTATTTGAGCATATTATTTACAGATAAAAAGAGAGATTGAGCTGGAATTGGACCAGACCTTTAATGTGTTCTGATTTTTAATGGGGAGTTTCTAGGGGTCTGCCTGAAAGCATTAGCAGTCAAAGAAATAGGACCAAAAGAAAGCAAATCCTTGGCCAGACCAGTGGCCTATCCAGCCCAGTGCTCTGTCTCTGGCAGTGTCAAGAGAAGATGCTCGATAGGGTTATTGTGTAAGCTTGGACACATTTTCCAGGCCATCTTCAACATCCACAACTATTGTGTTAGGGGAGCTACAGGGAAAACCTCTGCTTAGTGCTTTCAGTGAATTTATGCGGACCTGTTGTCCGTAACTCAGCCCACCCCTTTTGAGCCTGCTGGTCAATGCGTCCAGTCTCTTGTGGCAGCAAGTTTCAGAAAGTCACTACCTGCTGAACAATGTACTTTTATCTGTTTTAAGCAGATTTCTTACCAGTTCCTTTGAAAGCCCCCAAGTTTCCCTATTTTGGAAACTGGTGAATTTATTTTTAATTAGGAGGAAAGCATTTTCCCACCCACCTGATCAGTGATTCTGTATAGCTCAAACACATTCTTTCTCAGCACCCTTTTCTCAAACTGAGGAGTCCTGTATTCTTCAGACACTTATAAAGCAACTAATCATCCCTTTGGTCATCTTAGTTGTTCTGAAGACAACTCCCTAATAGAAGTTATCTACTCCTCAGCACACTGACCTGCTTTCAACGTACAGTGAACCTCATCCACCAGGAACCAAAATAATACAGCTGACTTGAAGGGGAAAACCAGCATTTAGGCTCGGGACATTCAAGCACATTCAGAAGTCAGCGTGATCCCTGCAAGGGGAGAAAAGACCTTCCAAACTGCTGAGTCAGTTCAGGCAAGCCCTCATCACCCCCTGTACATTAGATTCACTTGCAAAAGTTCCCTGTGGCTAATGGTGCATTAATAAGGTATTGGCTGCATTGGACTGTTGGATGCTGTGCCAGGAACAGTCTTTTATAAATTGGACATGTGCAAAGGTTCTGGCAATCTGATTCCCAATGACCCACTGACAAGCTACTGATCTAGCTGAAGATGTTGAGATGGAATGTAATTGCACACAATCTTTTTAATCAAGGACTACATTTCCAATAATCTGCTGCAGAGACAGAGAAAACAACATCAGGCTGTAATACATGGTTGGAATCAAAGCTCCTTTTGCTACAGCCTTAATTATAGACTGGCTCTGACTATGGGTTTTATAGAATAGTCAATGAGCTTTCCAGCTGAGGAAAGGACCTTTCTTGATATGATGAAATGGCTGCACGTGTACTTGGAGCGCGATTGGGAAAAAACAATGTAGAAACACAGGTAGAACTCAGGCCATGAGCTGTACTTGGTAATACCATCAATACAGACTGGCATAAGAGGGAAAGAGGAAATGAAAAAGCATTAATCACTCCCTAGATCCCACACACAAACAAGGCTATGGCCAAAGCTGTCACTATCACAGATCAGAGCTCCTTCAGGGATGCTGCATTATAGCCCAGGTTGCAGTGGTTCCACAGGGTTTGGGTGCCTAAGGACTGCAGACTTGGACGTGACCCAGGAAGCATGACACAGAAATGGGAATGACAACCAAATTGGGTGGCTTTTCACCACTTAGACAATCTTCTGTGTCAGGCTATGCTGGTGGTCACTAAATCAGTATTCTGCCCACCTCATGCCACCAAAACCCATTCAGAAAGTGGCCCATTGCTTTACCATCCTCAGAGAAAATTTTTGACTGCTCTTTGTCTTTGATTAAACATAACTGTATTTTACACCTATCCTACTGGCACTTCTTTGCAATTAAAATACACTCAAAGTTTACAAGTTTATTTTGTCATCCCTCTATATAATCACATTATAGCCTAATGACCTGTCCGAGAGATCAAGCAAGTTTAACAGTATTTATATTGGCTGCTCTTTGCCAACCAGCCTCAATGCCAAAAAATAGTCTTGGATGCATTTGATTTACCAGTACAGATATAGCCTACATGCCTGTGAAGGGCGAGAGAGACCATGAACAGCTGGGACTTAAGATCCTGACTGATCTTTGCTCTTCTGAGCAATAGGCCATTTATCCTTTCACCCAGCCTTGCTCAGTGACATAGAGAATTTGGAGGCTGCTATATTTGCTATCTACCTGCTTAGCTGGAGACTAGAGCTCAATTATCCTTAAATTCTTATCAGGATCCTTCACTCCTGCCAGTGCTGTCATGGAAGTGTAATGCATGTCCTGCCTCAAGGTTTTGGTTCATTTGTAATAAAAATCATCTGGCCTCTCTCTGAAGGAAAATGCAGTCCATCCCCACTGGGAGAGAGTTGAAAATATAGTTTATCTGGATGCCAACTGGATCCTCATCAGAAAGAGCCTTTTGTGCAGAATTCATGTGCAGAGCTGTTCAGAAAGGGGGGGTTTGAAAATGGGAAGATTTTCTGTGATGTTGAATTGTTTGGCTGGTTGCACAGATTCCAGATGGTGCTCCAGGCACTCAGCGCCTCTGAAAATGGGCCAGTTTTCATTCTCCCAGTTCTTATAGTAGCAAGAGAAAAACTGTGCTCTTGAGAAAACAAGGAAAAGCTAGTAATGATATTTCTGCTTCTCCTGTTGGTGAATTACAATCAAAATTAGCTAACATGCTGCAACATCTCTGCCTTTCCAGCTGGAGAGAGTAAGGAGCAGTGAGCTACTTTGGATGTCTCACGTAGCCCAAAGGACTGCTTCCTGAAACAACCATAACCCAAGCTCATTTTGGATCACCTGGAGCCCCTAACTTTTTGTTTCTGATCTTTATTTAATTTTTCCCTCCAATTTTTCCTACCAGTGAAGAGGTATAAATCTATGTGAATAGGGTTGGTTTTGGCAGTGTTTTCTAAGGGTCTTTCATCCTTAGCCAACAACATTTCTGGTCTTTGGGGCTGCTCCTTCTGCAGATCCATTTTTGGATGACCTGTCCTGCTCTGCAGTCAAATCCATGTTCCCGCACATGAGCATCTCTGTACCCCATGGCTTATTTGTTCAGTCATTGCACCTCTGATTAGGACATCACAAAGAAACAGAGAAGTAGCACAGCAAATTACATGCATGAACACAAGGTACAAACTTCCTTACTGTCTGCATAAACTAAAGCAGTTCTGAAAATGAAAAGACACAAGCAGTGCCTTTGATGAGAGCCCTACATAAAACTTATGTTGCTTTGTTTTGAGCCAAAACACACTCCGGACTTCAGACTTTATTTTTGATAACTTTTATTTGATCAAATTGCTTTCCCCACTAAGTTCTAAAGTGTCCACAGAAAGCCTGTATTTAAAAAACTTATGAATTAGTTATCAGTATGGATTGATGAGTACTTACATATACAACACCTACATCTTTCACTATAGAAAAGCTACCTGTAACATTTTTTTGTTCTTTATGTTGCTTTCTCTTTGAATTACGAAATTAATACTTTCTTGACTAGGATTTTCCTTCAGTAGTGAAAATCTAACTTTTTATCTTAAATAAGCTATTCAGAAATGAAGCAAGGCCATGTAATTTCTTCATGCCAATGTTTGTGGCAGTGCTGCAGGTGTAACCCAGCTACTTTGGTAAGCACTCATCCACAGTATTTTTCCCCAAATATCAAAACATTGATACAGCCACAATCTGATGCAGGCAAGTGTAGTTTTTCAAGATTAAAAGGCAAAAGATGCATCTCTGAGAAGTATCCTGCAAGTTAGAGAACACTGGACATCACGGACACAAAGCAGATAATGTAAAAGTAGGGATGTATCCGGCAACTCACAATGTCCATCACTGATTTAGCCCACTTTTTTACAACTGAACTCCCATTTCTAGTCTCTGAAAGAGGGTCCTAAGAGATGCTCCTAAGAGCATCTAGTTCTTAGGCTCTCCCTTCAGGATCGTTTGATCCAGGATTATCCACACAAGCTAAACTTTGAGAGATTGGAAGTGCTTTTCAGAACAGTTCACTCAACAGCTCTAAACAGTGACCTGTGCAGCCATGTAGTTTTTAATCTTTTGTTAACAAGTAATACCATATGCTCCTTAAATGTCTGAGAAGCAGTTATTTGATTTAGGACTCTCTCAAATTATAAGCAGCTCACAGTTATTTTTAATAGTGTATGTGGCATCTTTTTCTCAATGAAGATTAATGTTATTCTTGCCATGGGGCTATGTAAGAAGGAAACATTTGTGCAACAGCAATTTTTAACACTTTCCCCAGATTGATTTATGAGTTTGTTTTCAACATTCTGGGTACCCATAAATGATGTCTTTAGACTTCCGAGGGAATACTGACATCCAGTAATTCATGACTGGCTAAAAGCAAGTGTGTTGAGGGAAGATTATTTGTCTCTTGCCCATAAATGAGTGGGCTAGATTGAATAAATGAGTTTGCAGAAACTAAGCTCAGCTTAAAGATTTGAAGTCAATAGAAAAAACAAATAAAATAAAAACCCACAAAAGAGCAACAACAAAAAAACCATAAAACCAAACATCAAACAAAAAAAACCCAAAAGCTGCAAACCCAAAATCCTTCTCCTTCCCCCAAAACCCAAAAAGCCAGACAAGCAGGTAAAAAAATCAAGATTAAATCTGCCTGTGTGCTACAGCCCCATAGTAGAAATCATGCCCATAGGAAGCCAGGGTTACTGAAATAAAGTATTGATTTTCTGCTGAAAGAACTATAAGTATAAAAGGACAATTAATTTTTAAATGAAGGTAACAGTCATATTATTGCTCTCTGGATATAGAAGGAAGCTCATCTGTCTATATCTATCTGCAGCATTTGACTCTGTGTTCACAGGCAGTGAAATTTTAATCGAAACTAGATGGTTAAGAGCATTAGAGTATGATGAGGTGTCCGGAATACTCTTTTATAGATTTGAACTTGAAAGTGAAGGTGAGTATATTTGACACACACAGCACATACCTGAAGCAGCACTTCATGTTCCTTCTCTGTCATTGACCTCTACTCCCTTGCCTGAGCAACACCTTGTCCTGCTGGGATTTGGGATCACCTTCGGCTTGTTCTTCCCTCCAGCCTTCACACCCTACATCTTTTAAGATGAGTTTTAAGAGTTTTAACTCCTTTCCATACCAGCATCAGAGAGTAACCAGCTCTTCAGGCATCCTGAAAGCAGCGAGGCAGTTTCTTACCATCCCACAGCATGAGTTACTACAAGCTCCTCTCCTGTAGCTTTGATAAATGTTTTTCCCCAGCGCCTGTCACTTAGTCAGCACCCAAATCCCTTTCAAAGATGAGAGGAGACCTGCAGAGGCTCTCTGCAAAGTAAACCCCACTGTCCTGCTGGTAACTCAAGGTGCTGGGTGCCTGGCTTTGGGTCCCCAGACATTATGTGCCTCACCATGTGCTCTCCAGGCCAGATATTGTCTTTTCTTCACACTTACACTCTAAGTTCCCCAGAACAGTTACGGCCATTTTGGTCTATTGCTCATAAAGACCTCACCATGGTGGATATGGTCCATGGCAACATTCTAATGACCATATAGCAATGAATAAAAAGAAGGTTCTGAGCAATAGGTCTGTGAATTGATGAGCAGTGCAGCTCAGCAGGAGTTCTGGGCTCTGGGCCACAAGAAATTTCAGTGTTAACAAAATCAAGTAGGGAAAAGGTTTGCCGTCCAGCAAGTTTAAAGAGCTTGCCTGGTTGAGATTATTTCGTGTGCATGTAAAAAAGAATCCTAAATCAGACTGAAAATATCCAAATAATTAAATGTTTGATAATTAAATGTTAAGGGTGGTGAGGCACTGGAATGGTTTGCCCAAGGAAGTTGTGAATTCTCCATC
>JAOEHX010056171.1:0-15670 GCA_025448015.1 Bolborhynchus lineola
AAAAAAAAACCAACAACCCCAAATGAACCCCTCAGCTGAGTTTCTTTTTGAATCTCAAAGAAACTTATGAAGAATTGCCCTTCTCTGTATTTGGTACATAGTATTTCATAGAATAATGGTTTGAGACCGTAAAGATCATGTAGTTCCAACCTCCCTTTCACTAGACTAGGTTGTTCAAAGCTCCATCCAGCCTGGCCTTTAGCACTTCCAGGGATGGGGCAGCCACAACTTCTCTGTGCAGCCTGTTGCAGTCCTTCATGACCCTCATTGCGAAGAACTTCCTTGTATCTAGCCTAAGTCTACCCTCTTTCAGTTTAAAGCCATCTGAGAAAGTGTTTAGGAGTGATCTGCAAATTTGTAGTACATACAATGTTTCAACTCTTTATGATTCTTTGCCTGTTGTGGTCAAGCAGTATCTTATTTAATTGAACCTTTTTAAAATTTATTTTTGGTCCTATAAGATTAGATATGTTAATTCTATAGAAAATTAATTTCTATATACTGATTTCTATACTTCTGAGAGGGATAAGTTATGTGACCTGTTTTGTAACCTTAGCTGGCTGCTGGGACCCACACAGCTGCTCTCTCACTCCCCCTGCTCTATGAAGCTGGGAAGAAAATAAGATTAAGAAGTTTATTGGTCAAGATAAATGCAGGAAGATAGCTTACCAGTAACAGTCAGTGGCAAAACAGACTTGACTTGGGGAAGATTGTTGCCAGCTAAAAGCAGAGCAGGATGGAGAGAAAAAAAAGACAGCACTAAAACCACTTTCTCCCCACTCCCCCTTCTTCCCATGCTCAACATTGCTCCTTTTCTGACTCTTACATTCCCCTTTCCACATATATGCAGTGCAGGGGAGATAAGGAAGAGGGGTTGTGGACAGCTCGTAACCTTTCATCTTTCCGCTCCGTCCTCTTACTTTTCCTCCTGCTGTAACGTGAGCCCAACCAAGGGATGCTAATAAAACCTTCCTACATAAACACAATACAGATGTTCAATTTCAAACCCAGACTTTGTATGTCACACAAGCTTAAAAGCTTGGTTGCATGTCAGTTGGACATATTAGCTGGACAGTTCAACTTGACCATAATAGGAGATTCAGTCTTTGAATTATTTCAAAATGTGCTCCATATAGGACTGTATCATCATCTTCTAATCAAGTTCACACTGCGATTGATCTGATCTGACAGCTGTCCACCACTGGAAAGGGAAGTTTTGTTTCCCCAGTTCCCTTAGTTCCTGTTCTTTCCCTTGAGTTAGCTTTGATGCTTGTCACATGCTTTTCAAAAAGAATTAGGCTTGTTTTTCTGAGTTGACGAGTTTGGTTGGTCCAGCAAAGCATTTGATTCTTTTATATATTATCGGATTAAGGGATGCAAGACTCCCTTCTGCTGTGATGAGCTGTTAAAATGAATTTAGCTATGACATCAAACATCTAAAAGTTGGAATGGAATTATCTGTGTCAAACAGCAGCAAGAGTGAACTTGGTTAAATCTTCTGTTTGTCTTTGAGGAGTCCTAGACTTAATGTCATGATAATGTGTTAAGAAGTATAGTGGGAATAAAGGTGGCAACTTATTTTACTGGGAGTATTAGAAGTAGTTACTTCAGTGAGTTGTTCCACTGCAGTTTTCTCATAGTCTTTAACTCATGTGCATACCACTTGGTTCAGCTGCCAGGTAGGTACAGAGGGGATGGCAGAAACTGAGTTGACTTTTGTGTAGCTATTAAAGTATGTTGCATAACACGTCTTGGGCTAGAAAGTCTCAGTTATGGCAGGTTACACTGTCCTGTTGTGTACCATGCTTCTGACCCATCTTTTGTGGATTCTGGTTGATTTTTAGTTCTGATGTTACAGTTCATAGAAGTTCAAAGTGTACATAGATCTCCTTGTATTGGATGTCAGAAGGAAGAAAATAACTGACTTGGAATTCATAGTTCAGGAAAGTGAGGACTGTGAGGAAGTTTCTCAAACTTAAATAAAAATATGAAGACAATGGCAAAGAAATTTTATTTCCCTTTGCTCCATTTTTGACTTGTAGCTGTCCTGGTAAAGTCTTTTCCTAAAATCATAATTTATCCCAACACATGCCATCTAGTTTTTCACTGTCTTTCATATTAATTGCTTTTATGCAAGTAAAGCTTTCAATTCGGCTTCCTTTTTTGCAGCAGTGGAACTCTTTCCATAACTTAGAGTGGATTAAGGTGGCAGTCTGCATTTCCATCAGTTTAAAGGGACTGAGAAATGGAGTAGAGTTGTCTTTATACTTGAAATTTAGGAAGAAGATACCTTTGCTTATCTGCAGTCTTGCTTAAAAACTTGTCTTTGTGGCATAGAGGAAAGACTTCCATTTGGTCTGCTCTGTTTCTGTCACTGCTTTATTCTCTGCTGCTTGTTTGTCAGTACTGGCAAATTAAAATTAGTTACGTGTAACACTTCATCAGCATTGCTGTTCAGACTTTTGGGGAAATTATGCTCTATCTAATTGTTTGGAAAACATGAAGTCTGCTTCAGATGTCTGTTCTCAGTCTAAAAATCCAAGCTGGCTAGGATTTATTATTATTATCAAGTAGTGGAAACAGTTCGTACAATAAGATGAGAAGATTCTTGGTTGCGCCATTAAGTGTGAAGATCAAATACATTCAGGAATGAAGAGTTTCAGCTTCTTTCTGCTGTGTGCTTCTCAAGTTTTATTGCAGTATAGGGCAATCTACCTGAATACCAAAACCATTGGTGTCTACCACAATATACATTACTGAAAACAATTGAAATCTCTTGTCTGTTTTTTTCTTTGTGTGTGGGGTTTTTTTTGGTATATTTCTAATTGGATTTTGTTTGTGAAAATGAGGCAGATAAGGTAAACCAGTAAACAAGACTGTCTTCTTAATTTCTTTCCACAGTTTTAAAATCGTGAAATCATGGCTCATTCAAAGACGAGAGCCAATGATGGAAAAATCACATATCCTCCAGGAGTCAAAGAAATCTCTGATAAAATATCTAAAGAAGAGATGGTACGAAGGCTAAAGGTTAGTATGCAAGTAACTGTTTGCAGATTCCAGTTTCCTGTGTATGGCATCGGTGATCGTATTACTGTTTTCTGTCCACAAGATTCATTTATTTATTTATTTTCTTTAGGCTTTACGTTTTCTGTGCTCAGAAGGAAGAAATTGTTGCCTGTGGTGCCTGCTATCACTTTCTTGAAGTGAATTGTCTAAAAATGTTTAAATGAGTTAAAAAAAATCACAAATGAAAATAAGCTGTATTAGTTTCAAATACTTCCTAAATTTTATTCTGGCTCCTACAGCAAGTTGGTACTTTCGGAGAAGAAAATACTGGAAGACATGAAAAGCTAGTCATGATTTTGGAAATAATATGGATACCTCAGAATTTATGGATTTGTGCTTTTTGGGTTGATTACAAAACTATTCGCATTTTTTTTGCCTGTATCATAATGAAGGTTGTCTTTGATTATGGTATCTATTTCTGTCTTCTCAGTTTCTTGATCTCTTTATTTGACCAAACTCTATAGGAAGGAGGAGAGATTTGGGGGGTAGTTATGTTGCCACAGTTCTTTATCTACACATGTACTCTCACAAAAAGGCAGGCTTGTTAGTGCAGAAGGAATCCCTGCAGCTTGGGCTTGCCCTGTGGAAGAGGAGGGAACCAGATGTGGGAGAGGAACCTTAAGTATTCTAACAGCTGGAAGAGCTTAATTTGACATTTATTTTCTTAAGAAGTGGGTTTAAGTTAGTTAGAACTACTGGTAAATGAACAAAAAGCAATAAAACCCCAAAACACAAGGAGTCAGTCTTCCCACCCCCTCAGCAACCTCTCTGTGCTTTGGGAGTTAGGCTTATAGGCTGCAGTATACTGACTGAAGTCTATGATGTTGAGTAGAAGATGACATTTATAACCGTATGTATGATTCCTAACAGAAGAAATTATTTGTTAGCACTCGCGTAACTTTTTTTCTTTTTTTTTTTTTTGTTTTTCTTTTTTTAGTTTATTCAGATGTACACAGTTCTTATTGATACTTTTTCTCCTATAGTTTTATTTCATTTTTGGCCTTGAATGACTAGTCCCTTCTGCTCTGTCATTTTGATCTCTCTTGTGGGCAAAGGGTTCTTAGCTGGATGTCCTGTATTTCTTGTCAGTGGTTTATTCTGGCTGTTCATTCATTGGTACACAGGGAGAAGGTGTTTCTTTTATAAAGGGTTGGGTGATCTAGGCTACACCACAAGTGTGTAGACCTACAGTATAAATACAGTTTCAGATGTTAAAGAACAGTAGTTGATAAAATAGTGATCTGTTAGCCTCTTAATTTCTGTGACTGCCAAATTCAGGTAATTATTAGGGGAGAAGCACTCTTCTGTGAATTTTATTTTGATTTACAGAAGCAGAGAATCTGCTGTTTGTTAATGACAATCTACTTATGTAAATACGAATTATATAGAGAAATCCCTAGAATAAAATGGAAAATATGCATAATAAATTTCTGTGTTAGCATGACTTCCCTCAAATATTATGCATTTCTGATCCATGCTGTCTCCAAGTTGTAGTAGATTTGGAAAAGAGGTATAAACTAAATGGTTGGAGTTATGAACTAGCACTGAAGTCAGAAAGAAAGTAATAAACACTTGAAAATGATGGTATGAGAGAAACATTATTCCATAGTCATCTCTATACGCAAGAAGAAAAGCGTAACTAAAGAAATACATTCATTCTACACCAGCAGTCTAACAATATACTCTTCCATAAGTTGCATGACTAAATTCTAAATACTGTAGGAAAAGGCAGGAAAAATTGAGTGGGTTAAGAAATACAGGCCTCGTCTGGAAGGTGAAGCTCCAGGAGTATTAATCATGGTAGCCTAGCTGTGATTTCAGGCTCAGGAATCCTCTAACTTGTTGCTCTGTGGGAAGCTATGAAGGAATGCTAGGAAAACTAGCTTGGATTTCTTTGTTTTTCCTTCAACACTGACAGATTGCTCTGGATGCAAGATGACTGATTTTTTTTTTTTTTTTTTGTTGTCCTGGCCAATATAGAAGCTCATTTCTAGAGCAGACAAAAAATGTACTTGTTGCATGAACTCTTGTGATGCCTGAATGTTTGTTCATTTCCTTTCTAGTTGCATAAATCGAGCTACTTTCCATAAAAGTGAAAACAATTTTGGCGGCTAAATCTCTTAAAGTGTGTAAGGGCACAAGTGCACTTCAAGCAGTTCATCTTGTGTCTGACTGGAGAGGACTTTTTTTTCCTCACAGTGGCTATTCTGTGTGCCCACAAGCTACTCACCTTTTGTGCCTTTCAGTAAAGGATTCTTCTGTGCTTGAAAATCTTAGAGCTGCTGTGATCCTAATTATGCAGTTCTTTCTTTTTTAAAGTAGGATTTGTTGCTACCTGACCGATCCTAGTGAATGTGAAGGGAAAAAAAAAAAGTTATTTTTTAAAATAAAACAAACTATAGCAAAGTGAAAGAGTTTGTAGGGTGGGTTTTGGTTTGTTTATTTTGTTTTTGAGGAACTTCATTGACATCATTATTCTTGAAAAATATCCACCCCTGCAGTGTAAAGTAGATGTGAGATTTGACTTTAATTCTCGGGATTTTGTAGTTGTCTTTATTTTGTTAATTTTAACAAGTTGAACTCCTGAAAATAATTCTGCCTTTGTGATCCAAATAAGAAATTGGAGAAAGACATTATTTGTTTTGTCAATAGTTTTTTTTCTCCTTCAAACAGTTTTTTGAATAGAAAAATTGTGACCAACTAGCAGTTAATAATTGTGGCTTTTCTTGCTTTTGTTCTGTTTAGGGTGGTAAATACTTGGTGTCCCAGACTTTTCTTTTTCTTCTGTAACTTAGTCCACTGGATCCTAATATATACTCATGGGCATTTTAGAACATGCATGCTGCTGAGCTGCCCTGGAATTATATATAGTTCTGCTGAAAGTGCATGCTCTGCTTCTGGGGAGGAAACTTCTTTTCAGCATTAGAAGAGAAAAACCTGAAATTGAAAGAAAATAGAAGAAAAATGAATCATAAGCGTAAATACTTCTGTTCAAAATACTTATTTCTCCTTTAGTTTTGCTATTTTCAAAGTTTTTCAGTGAATTGCTACAACAGTGAATGCTGTTGTATGTTTTTGGATTTTGATTATATGGTTTCTCAGAAGGGTGTATGAAGTACTAGAGGTAGGCTTTTTCAGGAACTCTGAAACTGTGTTGAGACAATTGATAGAAGATGTGACTATGTCCTTTATCTTGAAAAATTAGACGCTGGTTACTCAGATAAGTACTACTGCATTGCTAATAATGTTTCTGATTAGAAGTTGCACAAAACCAGGAAAGGAACTTTCAGTGAGGACCCTGTTACACAGTATATTTAATATTATGTACTGATGTCTGTCTGTCCCTTTTAGATGGTTGTGAAAACTTTCATGGATATGGACCAGGACTCCGAAGAAGAAAAGGAGCTCTACCTAAATCTTGCTTTACATCTTGCTTCAGACTTTTTCCTCAAGCATCCTGATAAGGATGTCCGCTTGTTGGTAGCTTGTTGTCTTGCTGATATATTCAGAATTTATGCTCCTGAAGCTCCATACACTTCACCAGATAAACTAAAGGTAAATTGAATTAATCACTCTTTTCACACCAGGTTTGAATGATTGGTATGATTGATTATAACTCTTTATTTCTGGTTCAGCCTGAACAATTCAAATTTTTTACTTGATTGTGAGATAGGGTTGTTTGGTCAGGTCAAATGCTCATTGGATAAAGTGATATATAGTACCTCTTTCAAGAACTTGTAGAGTTTTGGATTTATATTGGAAATAAATATTTTATTGAATTGCCATGGGAATTTGCAGATAGTGGTTTATTACTTCAGAAGTATTGATACAGCTATATATTTTATCATAATATCTTGCAAGATAGCTAATTCCTTCAAGTGGAAAAATGCCTCTGCTGTTTACAATTAAACTGTGAAAAGATGATTACTGTATTCTTAAAGGCTTTGTTGAAACAAGGAAAAGATATTTTTGTAGAGAAGATGATGATTTCTCATGTGAATTGGAAAATTCTGCAATTTCGAACATCTCTGATCCCACTAGATGGAGATGGTTGATAGAGAAATGCCATGTTTGAAAAGGCAGTACAGATCTGCCCAATTTATTCCAGAAAAAAAATAAAATTAGGTGGTTTTGTTGTTTTCTTTTTACTTTTTAAAATAGAGATCTTAACTTTCTTTCAAACTCTCAAAATTGAAACACTTCCCTTACACAGTCTGACTAGAGTGATAAACTGAATCTTAGAGAAAATCCTGCAGACAAAAAATAACACTAAAAAAATATGTACTACTTTGTTTTTTGTTTTTTGTTTTTTCCACAGTAGGATAAAAAGATGGTTGTGGTGGAAGGCATATCTGTTATCACTCAGGAAGAAATAGATCAATTTCTGATCTTGTAGTTGCACCAGAAGGGCGTCATAAGTAGGGCAAACCAGTATGGTTTCAACTGTAGTAAATCTTTAGTACTAGACATACTGGAGAGATACCCAGGGATTTGTTATATGTTTTTTCTTTATTCTGAATTGTTGCACCTCTGATTACACAGTATCGTTACCTTACCTATTAATTACACCATCTTCAACTGGAGACAAACATTAACTTTCTCTGCTGTGCTATATTCTAAGTCTGGTTTTGAGGCATCCTGTTCTCTACTTCAGTTTTGAGTATATGTTTTTCTTTGCTTGTTAGGCTTAGAGTTTGTTGGTGTGTTTTTCCTGTGTGTGTTGGGCTAACATTATAATATTCTTCCATAATGAATTTCATCTATCAAATGCTACTAAGTTTCAAATTTTGTAGTATATCGGAAGGTTTACACTACTGATCTCAAACTTGCAGTGTAAGAGCTCTGAACAGACTAGGAGCCTTGACTTTCAACATTCAGTTCTGTAATCTATACAGATTCCAGAATTCAGTTTCTTGACCAGAATTTCTAAACCTATTTTGAGAAATAAAGGACAAGCAATAGAGACCTTTACCTGGGGCTACTGAGGTACGTTTTTGCAACCCTGTCTCCTCTGAATACAGCTTTTATGGTTGCAGGACAAGCTCTGATAGAAATGTCAAAGAGTTTCCTCCACTTTATGACAAAGAGGTAAGAGGAAGAATGCTTCCTCTTGGGTTGTGTCTTGGCACTATTTTAACCTGGTATTTCATATTTTATCCATACTCCAGCTATGAAGTCTCTTCTAGTATGTTTAGCACCAAAGTTAAAGATGGCAAAATTAAGTGCTAGGAAAGATAATTTCTTGAGAGAAAGAAAACTTAGGTTTTTACCCTAGCTTCGGATTCTTCCTCTCTCTTTGTAACTTGTGCATTGTGCAAGTGAGATGATAAGAGAAGGGATCAGAATTTCAGATTTCCTTCTTAGGAGTATCCTCAGTATAAATCTTACATTCCTTGCTGTGTGTTGTAAGATCTTTGATAACAGGGATGGAAAATGCCACAATCAGGCTAAAGCAGAATTGAAGCAGGATTGCTCTTCCAGGATATGGAAACGTTCAAGTCTCTCTCAGTCTAGGGAAAGCCTAGAGCCCAAATCTAATTTTCGTGGGGGGAGGGAAATATACTCTAATCATGGGTATGTATCAAAGAAAACGACTTGGACAAATGGACTGTCTGCCTGACTCAGCTGAAAGGGAAATGTGTAACGGTGCATATGGTGGCAGAACTTTATCTGTGTGTATTTTGTGGTGAAAGCCACATCTCTGATGCTTACTGAAACCATTATGTGGTTAATTGATATCAAGACAACAGTACACAAACCCCATTCAGTGTTATTCACAAAGCTGAAGTATAAGCACTTTTGGTTTTAGAGTCTGGGTTCTAATGTGGACTTGCTTTAGGGAGGCTGATGTGAAACCGTATTGTCCATTTTGTTAAAGTGTTGCAATTTCTTAGCTGTGCTCTAAGTTTACTTTATCCTGTTTTGTATCTATAAATGCATGTTCAAATAGTATATTCCCTTCAAAAAAGGAGAAAACTTCGGGTTGAATTACACTAAATACTGAAAGTTAGTGGGTATTTTTGAGTTCAGTCTGTCTTACTTTCTTAAAAGAGGAGTAGGAAAATAAAATTACGGGTAAATTGTTGTGTTTTTTAAATGATGCCATTATTTGTGAAGCGTTGAGTTGCTAGACATTGTACATGTAGGCTATTCGTTAATGTACGTATTGATATACAATACAGTGATGAGAACTTCATAAAAGAAAAATTAGTTTGGTCTCTATTGCATTCAGTACAAAGTGTTATATATTGAGCTGCAGGATAAAAGGTAAAGATACTTTGTTAAATGAGCTGATTGGTACTCATCTATACAAGTGAAGTTTTAACAGAATAATTATACCTAGGGCATGAGTTTTAAGATGAAGTAGGTGTTACATTTGGCATGGAATATTCTCATAGATACTCCCTTTTTTCTTTATTTGAATCTTATCCTTCACTGAGACTCAGTTTGTTTGTCTTGTTGAATTCATAGCACATTCTGGTGTGCCAATTGTTTAGATGATGGAACTCATTTTTGGAAGGGCTGGTGGCCTGGTAGTGGTTGAGGCATTGTGTTTTAAGGGGGTGGGATTCTCCAGTCTGACTTTTTCCTGTGAACTGAATTCTCTCTAGTGGTTGGAGTCTAACAGATGCATCCTTCGAACTGTCTTTTGGTTTAGTTGGGGTACTCTGTAATTGAAGTGTGAACTAAACAGTGATTCTTCTGGTAATCCTTTTTTAAACTTCAAAGGCACAATCTTGATCCAAATTCAACCATAAATATGTCTATATCTATGAACAGTTTGCTTGCTGTGCTTTTTTGCTAAGAGATTGTGTCGTGTGTAATCTATATTTTATTTTCTTTTTTTTTTTACCTAGACCTGTATTAAGTGCTCAGCTTAATTACTAAGGATTAATTTTGTAGTTGTAGTGTTTAAAAAAAAAAAAAAAAAGGAACCTCATTCTCATCTTCTGTCCATATCATTCTTGTGGGAGTGAGGGGAAATGGTCCTTGGAAAATGTTACAGAAAAGCTTTCCAGACTACTTCTAGGATAGGTTTTTTTTTTTTTTTTTCAGGGTTAACTGTAAAGCTTTCTTGTGTTTATTATGACAACTTTGTTAGTCAGATAAATTTCAAAAGATAGGCCTAGATTGTTAGATTTAAATATTACACATTCACTTGAGGTTGTAAACACTGTTTCTGGTGGTATGTACTTCTGAAACTTTTGGTTCAATTTCATACTTAGGAATTTCCAGCTGTTGATTATTTGAATGTATAAAGCATTTTAAAAAGACACTTTCCTGTGTGGTTCCATTCTGTTTATAATTGACTGTTTGTTCCTTATAATCTGCTTGAATTTATTCTGTGTGAAACTTGTTCTTAAGAAGTCTTCTGGTGCTGAAAGTTAATAAAGGAAGCAGGAGAAGTTTGGTTTATTGGTTTTTGTAAAAGGTGTGATCTTTGTCAGTTGCAGATGTCTGAGAAATGCACAAGCAGTACAATGTAAACATACTGTAATACTCTTTAAGAAAGCTGAAGTTGCCTACTGCTTTCTCCTCCTGCTGAAACCTATTGCAGTAGAAAGTACAAGTGTAAAATTCATTGTCCTTCTGAATAATCTTTTGACTTCCACAGCATGTCAGCCAGTTGCAGTTCTGTTTTTTGTCAAGTAGAGTGATTTTGTTTGGAAAAGAAAAGCTTTGGCTTCCTTCAGAAAAAGAGTACTTTCTCAACCCTTTAAAGAAACATAAAGCATTTTGAAATTACTCCTTGACGTTCTCCAAGATGCTTTTGTAGATCATCTTCTTTTGGACTGAAATAGTGTCTATTGTTGCTGCATATTTTGTAGTAATGAATAATGCTAGTAATTTAAAAAGATAATTATTTTAATTTTGAAAGTTTCATTGCAGTTGATTAAATAACTATAACCTTTTTCTTTTCAGGATATATTTATGTTCATAACGAGGCAGCTTAAAGGTTTAGAAGATACAAAAAGCCCCCAGTTTAATCGGTATTTTTATTTGCTTGAGGTAAGCTTAGGAAGTTGTTTCATAATAACTGTTAAATTATGTTTTCAACTTAATTGTGTATTTACTCCATTTGTTTTTCTCTTTTCAACACAGAACATAGCTTGGGTCAAATCTTATAACATATGCTTTGAATTAGAAGACAGCAATGAGATTTTTACACAGTTGTACAGAACGTTGTTTTCAGTGATAAAGTAAGTATTGTCACCCCCCCAGTTATAATATATTACTGCATGGTTGAGGTCAGATGTTTCTGACCTGGCTGTTCAGTCTGTTGTGTGACTTGTAGCAGTAATGAGCTTAATTTTGTAATTCAGTTTAACTAAAGGTAGAAATATAAACATGACAAGCTGTCAGTTTTGCAAGTTTCACTTAAAAAAGACACATTGCAAATCTCTTGCCAAAGGAGCTTACTTTGATTGTCTTTTACTGCATTTATTTTATTCTGTTCTTGAAATTGAATAATGTAACATGCAATTACAGGGAATTTGGACAATTATTATTATTGTAGAAACTTGAGTCAGTAAATAGTGGACTCCGAAATGTACAGCTAACGATTGTCCGGTGTGCCCCCCTTGCTCAGACCAGGTCAGCTACAGAATATTGTCCAGGACTGTAGCCAGTTGTGTTATGAGCCTCTCCAAGGATGAGTACTACTCCATGGCCTCTCTGGGCAACCTTCTAGTACTAAATCACCCATACCTTTGAAAAGTTTCTCTTTTTTTCTGTTTAAATGTTATGTCCTGTATTTCATCTTGTGCTCATTGCCTCTTGTCCTGTTAGCGGAGAACAGTCTTGCCCTATCTTCTTTACTCCCAACATCAGGTATTTAAACATAATGATAAGTTCCTCCCTAAGCCATCTCTGGTTGAGGCTAAAAAAAGATTCCAGTACACTCAACCTCACCTTGTATAAATGCTGCTTCAGTCCTTAAATCATATTTGTGGCCCTTTGCTGGACTTAACTCTGGGGATGTTGAGTAAAGGGGAGAGATGTTTATAATACACTTTATTTTCATGGTAGGGACAGATACAGTCTTCCTACTCTTTCGCTGCAGTAGTAAATGAGGAGGGTGTGAGATTCAAGAGCATTTTGGAAAGTGGTATATGCAGCTGAAAAACATAACTTCTAAGAAAATTTGTGATTTGATTATTATATTCCATGTTGTTTGGCATCACCATAGGGAGTACGCTTCATGGAGATTGTACTTTATATGTACATACACTAAGTATTTTGTTTTTAATTTCAGCAACGGTCATAACCAAAAAGTACACATGCACATGGTTGATCTAATGAGCTCTATCATTTGTGAGGGAGATACTGTGTCGCAGGAACTTTTGGATACAGTGTTAGTTAATCTAGTGCCAGCACATAAGGTAAGACTTAATAGTGGTTTAATTTTTTTTTTTTGTAATTGTTATTTATCGGATTTATGTGTTCAGATATTTACATTTCTTTGTGAGAATAGCTATAGCAAATGTCTTCCTATTACTTGGATCTTTTTTAGCAACAAATGATTTTTAATAGTAACAATTCAGTAGTTTCATTGCTTTGATTCACTTGCCGTAAACCAAAGTATCAGTGGTCATAGTAATCAAAACTTTGATGTCATATGAATTTATACACTTCTATGTATGGTCAATATCATCAGAACTTTTTATAAAAGATACATATGTTTTTTGGAAAGTTTTTAATTATTGTAGTGCTCTCTCAGCAGTTCAAGCTAATGTGCTGCCATAAGTGGGAGGGGAAGAAGTTTTGACTGCTGATTTGTAGTTGTCACTATTATATTTCAGAAATGCTGACTTGGAGTTATTGAAAGCACATTTGTATGGTTTTTGATACAACCATACAATTGTGTTCAGAATTGCCTTTCCTTAATGAATAATGTCATCTTAAACCCCCAAAACAGTGTCCAAAAGGTGAACTTCAAACTGTGCATGTGTTGTGACACTTAGATTTCCTTGCTGTCTAAACATTTGACTTCCTCAATGAGAAAACTAGCTGGATCCTGCTGGAATCTTTTGGGGTATGGTGTAGCAGAAGACTCGTAAGTTGTGTATGACAAAAACCAAAGGATTCAGGAAATTATCTAGGAAAAGTGTACTCAGCTGGGTTTTGGACAGTTCTGGCTGTCATCTGACAGCTTTTTTTTTTCCTTTTTTTTTTTAAGTGCATTCAAGAAACGGCAAACTTAACTTTTTAGAAGGTACAGTAAGGTTTTTTTTTTTTTCCCTTTACCGTAATGCACCTGAAGAAAATGAGTAAATTTTTCATGGCAGCCTGTCAAAAGTTTATAGCAAACAGCGCAGCATAGTGTGCTTTACCACTAGCCATCAATTTCAGTAAATAAAGAACACATAAATTATTTGTCTATTGACAGTGAAATGCTTAGTATAGATAAGTGTTTTTTTCCACCGGAAGTGTTTTTAACTGTTCTTCAAGGATTCTAATACTTTTATGCCAGGACCAGGCTGAGTTTTGTGTGCTAAAATTCAGATTTATGAAGTAAAGATTTGGGATGCAACAAGCAAAGGCAAGACTACACAAAATAGTTTGTATTTTCTCAGTTGTTAAGTGTGTGTTGTTTCATTGTGTTACCTGTGTTCAACTTGATTTGGCTCTGCTGTTTTTGATTCATGTTATTGACTGAACATGTTAACAGAATAAGGTGTTTGGGGTTTTGCATTTTCTTCTCCTAATCAGACTGGCTCTTTGGCTCTAAGGATGCTAGCTTATAGCTTACTTTCTAACTGAAATAGTTACTTCAGTCCATATTCTACATACTTTTACCTTTGTTTTATTTTTTTTAAAACTATTTCCATACTAATAGAAGCTCTTGATATTTTTATTTAATCTCAGTATCTTCTCATAGTGTTTATTTAAAATTTCGGAGTTTACGTAATCATGTAACCACTTTCTGTGGCTACTTATGTCATGTTAGAAAAGTGCAATGAATTCAGAGTGAGAATTTTTCCACTAATGTCCATTGAGCACTAAACTGCAAGGCTGTTAAGGATAAGGTCCATCATAAAGCAGAACTTGTCTTACCTTACCTAACTGTTAAGCTGTACAGGCAAGGGAAATTCTAAAATCAAGCTGGCTCAGCAAAAAAGTAACATGGGCAAGCGATGTTTTTATGATGCAGCCTGAATGAAGGCTGTGTGTCTGAAGGAATGTGGAATGCCCTTGTGAACTTAATGGCTATATTCTAGAGAATAGCGATAGAGTTAGTATGACTTTTGTTGTATAACGAGCTGTTTTGGCTAACACTGGGTGGAAGACTTGAGGAGTTTGATCTCTGTAATTTATCAGAGGGGCAGTCTGTAAGTGTGTATTGGGAACAGAAGGTTCAAACAACTTCTCTAGTTTTAGATCCTGAATGCTGAAGTCTAATAGCTGAAATTCATCATTAAATTGATGCACAAATTATATGAATGTATTTAAGAGTTGTAGTGACTAGTTTAGCAATTTATAGAAGATTAATTCAAAGTTGTTCTCTCTTAAACCCACAATCAGTATTTTTCTGAAGAGGGATGCCACATGGTCACTGTGTAGTCCTGAGTAGTAAGTCTGACAAGCAATGGCGTTAGCAGAACAGCTGCAATGACTGAGGCAAAAGGAGCATATACTGGGGACATGACGCACCATAAAACTTCTGTCTGCCATAATTAATAATCACTGAAGTAGTCCAAACTGCTCTAGCTCACTTGAGTTTGTCATCCATCTCACTTGTTCAGAATAAAAGCCATATTGGTGTAAACCTGAAGGAAGGTGGCTGATGCTAATATTGCAGGTACAGTAGAGTATGCACAGGCTTGCTTGTAGTACAGCAGATTTCAGTTAAATCTGTAAAACAGTAAACTTAATTTAACTGTCTGCTCAACTCTTTTAATTTTTGTGATGTTTAACTACTTTTTCCCTTTTTTGGTTTCTCTTTTTTTTATGAATTCTACTAAAATTCATTTGATAGGATTATATTAATAGGGAATGAAATAAATATATAGTGAACTAATCCCAGAAAAGACCAGAAGCAAAGGAGAGGTAGTGAATATGAAAAGGCAAGAGAAATTAGTAGCTTTCCTTTCACTTTTAATTCTTTTTAGATTATTAACCTTTGTGGCAGCACCTGTAAACAATTTTGTTTGTGCTGTGTGTTAGAAGGCACATTGTACTTTATTTCCTTGAATGTTTCCCAGATTATTTCATTTTCAGCCTCAGGAGTACACCGAGAAATCCCACATAGCATGTCCCACATGCTTTGCATGCTTATCTCTTCAAAAAAGTGATATCGACAATTGAATTCCAACTGTCTCTACCAGGAACTTGCTTAATAATTAGCGCTATCTATCTTGGCAACACTTCAGCTGAGCTTTTCCTTTATCAGCCATCCTTAGAAGCCAGTTTCTCTCCCCCAGTAGAACTAGAAAATCTGTTAGAACTGTTTTGTCAAGTGGTCTTGGGTACAAATTCTGGTGCTTTGCCGTTGATAATGAGAAACAAATTGAAAACCCTTTTCCAATACCAACAAAATAATATGTTAAATGTACATTGTTCTCTGGGGTGTTTTTTTTGGGGGGTTTTTTTGGTTTGTGGT
>JAOEHX010056172.1:0-12712 GCA_025448015.1 Bolborhynchus lineola
GAAAAGAATATAATATTCACTCAGAATTTATAGTTTATGAATATTTAAGAATGAAGCATCCTGATAAATCTGTCTGGTCATTTACAACAAGATTTTAGATCATGCTGAAAATCTGAGTTGTATTATTAAAAACTCAAACATTGCATTTCTATTCTACCAGCTACACAAAACATCATGCATTACACATGCATCCTATCAAGCACCCTAAAATCCCTTAAGTCTTTCTTTTTTCCGTTTTTGCATGTATAATTTGACAGCCAGTACATGGAGCAAAAGGAAGAGTACATATCTATATTATTTTTTAATACAGGAAAAAAAGCTTTTATTTACCTATTCCTTAGGACAGAATCTGACTCCATGTAGTCCTCTAGAACACCTCTCAGTTTTTGCTCTGACTTTTCCAGCTCTTTTATTCTGAGGTCCAAATTCTCTTCTCCAGCACTGTGTACTTGTTCATCAGATATGTTTGCACCTTCTAATTCCTGGAAAATCCATGAAGTATCAATTTTAACATTGAAACCCAGGATATCAAATCCTTCATTACTAGGCATTTTACTACAATAACAAAATTCTTGTTTTCTCCCTGATGAAGGATCCATGATGAAAAAACCCCAAATTATTAGCTTCTCAATGTACTGCAGTCTAAGCACGGAATGAGAGTCTAAGCCTCTGATGATCAAATGAACAGTCCTTCTCAATTCTGAATATATTTATTATTTATGAAAGAGGCTCATTTCATTAGCCCCAGACTAATGCAGCACATGTGGAAGGCGTTGCAGTTCACAAAATAAGATCTCCATAAAAAATTCAATTAGACTAATTCATTAAGGAATTAGGCATAGAAGTTTTGAAAAAAGGAAAATTTTCTACTAAGTAGAGGAGTTAATAAAACTGAGAATGTTAATCACGCAATTCCCCCACACACACACTTATTTTTGATAAATATCAGATATTTTTATTGTGTCAAGACAGAAGATTGAAAATAATATTTCCTATGGAAAAGCCAATCTACAGCTATTTCAGAGGAACATTCAGTGCATGTAACTGATAATTTGGAATTCTGCATTCAACATTTCACTGAAACTTCTCCTTGACTCTGACAGGTTATGAAAATAAGCCTAAAAGGAATTTTTAAGCATGGTGTTGAAAAGGCAAGTCAAGTTTGGTTCTTTGCCTCTTTTAGCAATAGCTCTACAAGTTCTTCAGCCTGCAGTTCACCTTCATTTACCAAAACTCTCTTAAATAAGTATTGTCCTACAGCTGGTATCTGTAAAATGCCTTTGCTTTTGCTATAACTGTATTGATTTGGAATTTCATCTGAAATTGTAATTCAATCACTGAGTTTGGACCTATTCTCCAAGAAATAAAGTAGTTACTGTTTTGGTTTGGTTTATTTCTTTTCTTTTTTCATCTGCACAAGGACTAAGAGTGAAAAGCTCCAGATGCCGCTTTGTGATCCCGTGGTTTACCAAGCCCAGCCCATTCTCGAGGCCATGCATTTCAGAAACCTGCAAAAATAATCATGGGTCTCCTCTGGCCTGTATGATTTCCCGAATGGAAAAGTATCTTTGATTTTAAGCTCCTTGAGGCACTAATACTTTGTATTTATTATTTGAAAAGTGAATAGACATCCTGCTTCATGACTATGAGCATCCCTGAACACCACTGCAAAAGGAGTATATGATAATAGTGGACAATGTTACTTTGCTCATTAACAGCTTACAGTGGAAGCTGAATTAATATCATTTTCCATTGCACCACAGCCTAATACCCAGCTCAAGCCATAAAAAGTAAAAATAGCTGCATATTTGGCAGAAAGTAGCCGACAGATACCAACAGTGAGGATGGACGAGGCAGGAAATAAAGTGACACTTAAAACCACTGCACTGATTTTAACACACATACTGCTAGTACATGTTCTTGCTTGTAAGTACACTTTTATCCTCTGATATAAGGAAAGCTAATACAACAATTTCTGAAGTTAATCTCAGACCTCATGATCTATTAGACTATGCTTCTGATGCTTCATCCAGAAAACTACTGAGAACTTCAGCATAAAGCTGGGAAAGCTGTTATGACTGACGTTAGAAATGAGAAACTTACTGTTTCCTTCTTCGCTCATACAGCTGTGACACATGATTTAAAAGCTGTGCCACAGAAAGTGAAAATCAGGCCCAGAATCTCGCATGGACTTAATCTACTCAGTTCACATACCATACTTGTTTCCAGCTCTGTAACAAATACCAATATGCAATGGACTAGAAAAACTCTAAGTTTTCCAAAACTAGAAATCCTGCTAGCTCAGTGTGGAATGAAACCATCATGAACGTGATGGAAAACAGCGCTCAAATCAGCCAGTTTTATTGAGAAAATTGTCACATGTGAATCACAATGTGACACAGAAACAAATAAACTAAACCACACATACCTTTTCTGCTTTGTAACAAGACTATCTCCTGGCTCTGCAGTGTGCTTACCATTGCAGCCACATGCTCTGACCATCTCATGTTTGTGCTTATAGTTTCATTTCCAAAGCAGTGATGAACAAACTTATGTCTATGAGAAGAAAAGAGTATTTCTTTGCCAAGTGAAGCACACTTTCCAATTTCTGTTCCTTCATCAGCAACTGATTTGGTTATCTCAAGCTCTGTTAAACTCCCGTCATGGTCCTTCTCTTCAGGCTAATGCCCAAACTCTTACTTTTGAAATGAAGACCTAATTTTTTTGCGTTCTGTCATCACACTGCTAAATGCTTTAAATAAAACATGAAAATCTCTATTTGAA
Organism: Bolborhynchus lineola; assembly: GCA_025448015.1. Taxonomy (NCBI): domain Eukaryota; kingdom Metazoa; phylum Chordata; class Aves; order Psittaciformes; family Psittacidae; genus Bolborhynchus; species Bolborhynchus lineola. The sequence continues at coordinate 2,785 of JAOEHX010056172.1, forward strand.
AACATGTTATGTAAATGTTTGCTCTTTTGAACAACACATTGTGGTCAACACTTTCCTTTAAGGATCGACTTCCCAAACTTTGTCATGATTCTTATTTCCAATTTAAATTGTGCTTTGTACCAGGAAACAGGGTTATTCAGACCCTCACACAAGCCACAGTTTACTGCATCTGACTGAATTAATCTTGTGGAGTACCTCAACTCCTTCTGTGGGTGAATGGTCTTGACTGGTGATTCTTTGTGAAGAGCACACCCAAAAATAATCTGAGAAATCCAGCTTCTTTTGAGGCTGATTCCTGCAGCTTCAAGAGCGAGATATTCAGTTACTGTGACAAATCTTTTCCTCAGCTTGCTTTGTGCTGCCTTGATTGTTATTTGCCTTGTTGTGTTTTTCAATCATAATTTTTACTTTTTGTGATATATTATCATAACCATCTTATCCCACTCCATGTTCATGCTGGAGTTCTGTTGTGTCCATGGGAGCAGAATTGTTTCTCTGTAGCTTTCTGTGTAGCCCTTTAAACACATAGATGATTTTCAAGAAAATGTGAGGGAGGAGAAAGTTACCTTTTCGTATTGTGCTCTTAATATTTTCAGCTTGCCTCAACATTCCAGAAATAATTCAAATTATCTATTTCTTCCTAATACCTTTCCAGCTCTGAAATACCGATTTGCTTCACCCCTCTTTGAAAGATAAGCTTCAACCTTTTGAATCTTCCAACCATTCTCCATCTTAAACAACTCTTTTCAACTTTCATTTTTTCAATCAGTGTTTCGCCCCAAATTTTATTGCAGTTCAGGTGGTCTTTGTTTATTCACCGCCTTTGCAGGTTGAGGTTGTGCCATTTTTGCTTCCTGGTAGCTAATGTCAACATTCTTTTATTTCACCTGGGACGACATGATTTCCAAATACTCATTTCCAGCTATTTCTCTTCTTATTACATTTGTCTACACACCCATTTCTTCAACACGCTCTTTCTTCTTGAAGAGATAACTAAGCACAGTGCATCATGCATTCCTTTTTTCCCAGTCTCTCAGGTGACCTCAGGATCTTCCATTCTCCCAATGCTATCTTTACAAGTTATTGCCTTAATTTTCAAGAAACATTCAAAAAATCGTTTCTCCCACACGGCTCTTACCCACTGCAAGGTTTCCTTACTTCAATCGTCCATCTTGACTTTCCCTAAAACCCATCTCTTCTTTCAACTGTTGGTTTCCAGTGTCTGAATTTAATATGAATTTTACCACTGCAGGGTTGTAAATCTCAATTTGTTTCCAATTTTGAACAGTTTTTTCCCCTGTCAGTTATTTACTATAGAGAACTTACTGTCAAACACTTAGCTTTTTTATATAGATATTAAAAAGGAGATTCTGTGTTTCCTGGGTGAAATGCAAAACCACGTTTGTTGAAAGCATGCAGTATGGAGACGAAAATCTCAGTACTGTAAGAAAACCATTTGGTAGATAACAGTTCACATAGCAGCCAGTAATTGCACTTGTATTGTTTTCTGTGTTTGATCGGTGTGAGAGTGTAAATTCTGTTTAGATTTTTTTTCAGTGTTTATGGTGTGCTGGTCCTTATTTGACTCGCAAATCATTCCAGCTTGAAGCTATATCTTTAAAAAATCTCTAATTCTAAATTCAAATATTTTGCAGCTTCAAGTATTATGCAAATTGTTTTACGAAAAAATGCACCAATTTAAAGCTGCTCAATAAATATTTTCTGTATTGTTGCAAGTGGACTCAGCTGTTCGCTCCGTAGGTTCTTTTAGTAGCCTGCATACAAAACAAAAACCAGAAAACTAAAACAACAAAGCAAAGAAAAAGCCTGATGAACTTTAGATAGAAAATATTAACATAGAAATAAGTGTTGGTATCCAGCCCTGAATTTACAGACATCACTATCTCTTTCTAAAAGTTTTCTATTTCCTTCAATATGACAAGAATCAAAATTACTATCAGTAAATCACCTGGCTTGCCTTGAAGTAATGAATAGTGTTCAAGAATTCAACTAGAGTTAAGTCTCTTAAAACAGGCTTTGCTGTGACACATTAATCAGAGACACCTTCACCTCTGGCAAAATGAATTAAAGGAAATTACCCTCCACATTAGCACCACAGTAAGATGTGCACTCCTAGAAATGTGAGAGTTGAGTAGCTATTAGGCTACACAGTCATCACCACTGTGCTATCTTGTGACAAAGTTCTTGTCACAAACCTTGAATTTAACTGCTTAAATGGCTGCTGTTAACAGGAAGAATAGCAGCTTATATCAACACAACATATTTTCTGGAGACTAACTATACTTGAAAATTTTGGTTTTGTTTTATTTTCCTCACTAAAGGGGACCCATAATGCTGTCAGCTATATCAGCACAGAAGCCTATAGATCAGGCCTAAGCCTTGAACTCTTATTATTTCAAAGTATTTTAAATGGAATTTGATAAATGCTGGTGTTCTCACTAAGTTTATAGAATGTTCATAAGATGCCTCTAAACTTGGCCAATATGCTTTTTATAGTATTTAAAATCAAAAATATTCATCCAGATGTTAGCACCTGTAATTTGGACTGCAGTTAAAAAGCTGGATGAAACTCCCAAGACAAGTGACTTCTTTTAACATTACTTTTCCAAAGTTATATCTGTCTTTTCCAATCTCCACAGTATAGAAAATTCAGTTCAGGCTGTGCTGTGAATAGGGTACCACAGGGCTTCTCTTTTCTTCAAATGCATCTCTACAAGCATGTGCTCAATTTTTAAAAAAATGAAGAAAATTCCCAAAAGGAATGCTCAAAATGCTGTTAACAACATTGCTCTATTTCAAGGATTTTTCAACACCCATCTAGCAACCAAAATAAAGCTACTGCATGTGTAACAAAACATTAATACCCTTGGATTGCATCCCACCCATCTGCACATACCTTCATTTCATTGCAAAATATAAAAGGTATGCAGCAACATTAGTACTGAAAAATCAGAGCTAGTTCCTCAGATCATCTACAGAAAGATGATAAATGAAGGAACTGGGATCTGAATGAAACCCCAAAAGAGACCATGATAATACAGGTCTGATTTCTCAAAAGTACGTGTGATCTGGGCAGAAGAAAATACTGTTTCAAGCTTAATGTAAGGTAAATAGAATAACTTTTTTTGATAACTATTGTCATTGCAGTTATCATACAGTATTTGATTGCAGTTTCAAAGGAGTCAATTAAACACATTTTCTACTATAAAGAGACTCCATGAACATAATTCACAACAGATTCCAAAGGAAAAAAACACTTTGAAAAACTGAAAAGGTAAAAATATTGCTTATTTTCAGTTTTAAACAAACAGATCAAGAGCATCAAGAGCAACAACAGAAACACTGTGTAAATATTCAATAGTTTTAAACCATAGTTTAACCCTCTAACAGTTAGGTTGCTGAGTTACCATCCTTACTGAAAGGCAGCGTGGAGCTTGCATTGCTCCAGGGAAGAGGATAGTGTCTGAAGGGAGAGACATGGAGGTTTCTTATCCTTACTTCTCCATGTTGCATGGGCACACCAAGAGTCAATCACATTGCAGCCTTCACATTGTCTTATAAAAGTGAAATTAGGTTATTATTTCCTAAGCTATGTCATGGCTTTAAGGATCTTGAGGAAGTGAAATGAACCCCTCCTATTTTGCATGTTGTGACCCTTACAGGGCTACTAAAAAGCAAAACTGAAAACCAAAGAGTATTCACCACCTCTTTCCATCTGGCCTGACAGAAGGTAGGATCCTACATCAATATCTGAATTGCTAGAAAATATGTGCCTTCTCTACAGAACTGACAAGCACCCACTGCAGTTAGGGCAGTCAGTATCTTAGAATGCAAAATCATTTCTCATTGAGAACTCAGTGACTTTCTGCAGAAGTCTAGAAAGGTAACTGAAGGCATCCAAGTTGGATTTTATAGGTGATTATTCCTCTCTGTGCAAGCACAACCAGTACACCCTCCCCCTTATTTTCAGGGTCTTATAGAGATAATCCTCAAAACATGGCAAAATCTAAAAATTCAACGCTGAGTACAAAGAAATATCAAGAATACCAACCACACGTCTTGGCTCAGTTGCGTCATCAAGGCCACAGAATGAATGCTAGTGAAAAAAACAAAAAAAGGAACAAAAACTATAACATAAGATCAAAAGAAAATGAGGAAAAAAAGAAAAGAAAGAAAGATATAAGATATGTAATATGACATCCAGTGACATTACAGCAGTTAGTCCTACATCTACATTGAGTTGATCTAAAAGAGAGATACAGTACACTGATCTTACACTAAGGATGGGTAAAACGGTATAAAATTCAGTATTTGAAGGCAGATTTATGAAAGGTAACATTTGTTGATTATGGAACTTCAGAATTAGTAGGTTTGGCTTTGTAACTCTGTTAAGCAAGTACTTGTAATTACACACCTGAAAGCTTTCTCAAAACAAGACTTACCAAGCTAAGAGCATAAACAAAATGTAACTTGGAAGGCAGAGAATCAGTTATGAGAAAAGCACAATGTGTTTAAATGACACTTGTTCCTCATGTAACAAACAGTAGAATAAAACGGAGATTTTTACATTATTCTTTTGTAAAGCCTCTTAGAAGCAGGGCTGGATGCTGAAGTATCTATAAAGTAAAAATAGCCATCCTCATGTTCTTACTTCACTGAATTTTATATAAAACTTAAAAATAGAACCCATTCCTAAAGGAAAATAAAAAGCCATACTCGTGACACAGTAACTCTGAGTAGTGCATTGCCCTTAGGTATATACCAGCAATGAGGCTGAACTATAAATGCTACCATTCCTTCAGAAGCATAAGACTTCTCTCCCCAAGAAATAATTGTGCTCAGTGTCAGCAGCATGTAGGTGTCAGTCTCCACCTACTGACATATTAAACCTTCAGAAGAACAATGAAGAAGTATGTCATTCATTAATTCTCTGGCAACATAATCTTCCTTCAGGCAATCAAATTCAGAATGGGATTTAATCCCAAGGAAAAAAAATATCAAATGTAACACAGATAGAAGGAAGCCCCCCACCCATCCAGGAGCTGAAGGTTAATAGAAAATGATGAAGCTTTTTGGAAGTCTCCTGCCAATGTAACTTTAAGGCAAAGAGGATGTTAATCATTTTAACTCATTACTAGCTATCTGCTAAGCTTGTGATTAAGTGGTTTCTTTTCCAATACTTTTCTCTCTCCATTCAATTGATGAACCAGCACAGATAATGCTAACTTCCATTTTCAAAATTAGCAGCCTGTCTAATCCACTGCTTACTCTGCAAACTGTAATGCAATGAACTAAAGGTTTACATTCTGACAAAAGGAACATCTAGAGATTTTGGTATTTTAGGACAGGTGGATAAATACTAACATTTGCAATAACATGTAGAGCTATCACTTATCCCTCAAGGTTTCTCTGCTTTGAGGAGTTAACTGTAGCATCTTAGACATCACTGGCTGTTAGGCAGGAACAGCTTCAGGCATAGAGGTGGATCAAGGCAGAAAATGGCAAAGGCAGAAAGTGGCAAAGGCAGTAAAAGAGCCCTTTAAGGGTTGGATATTGGCTGTGTTTCTCTGCTAGTGGAAACAGAGATCACTGCCTTCCCAGTGGATGCAGGCAGACTAGCCCCAGCCGGGGACTAGGTGGGGTGAAGTGTCAATTAGCTACAGCAGCAGAGAGCCCAGCTTTTCACAGCTATTTTCCTGGCTCTTCCACAAACCAGCTGGATATCACAGCTCAAAAAGTGCAGGTACATCAGAGGAGAAACAGCTACTATGGAAGCAGAAGGGGCCAAGGAAGCTGCAGAGGGAATTTGAGTAGCTACTAGAAGTGCTTAATCCCCAGAGGGTGACGCAGGGAGGACTGCATCAATTTTGAGAGCAGATGAAGAGACAGCAAGATTAATGAAGGATGAGGAAGAAACCACTGACTTCTGCATTTAGCCCAACAGCAGGTTCATGTAGGATTAAGTACCCATCTGTACCAGAGAAAATGAACCTGAGATTATGTGACTCATCTTGTGATCTAGGCACTGGTTTAGAAAAACCAACATAACTAAAACACTTAGCTAGGGCTTAAAAAAAGCCCCATTGTGAGCCCACGCCCTGCAGAACAGCCTAAACTACACAGACCTGGGAATCACTGAGCCCACAGTCCAGAAACCCTCTGCAGTCTCTTGCTTGGGATCACAGTGACCCAAATACATTTGCTGTTTTAAGCCTCCATCAGAGCTTCTCCAAAAGAGGAGAAATATAATAATATACTCTGGATCCAGGGTATTAATTTGGAATTCATTTCTACCTTAAAGAAATACTTTTTGTTTGTGGTGTTTGTCATGTGCACTTCATTAACTTTTAGTTTTCAGTACTTGCAAGTTTTGCAAAGTAACATTATCAGAAGAACATGACAAGGGCTCAAGGCAAGAGTGGACAGGGCCTTGAGCAAGTTTAGTGTGTGGTGTCCCCCAGCGTGGAAGGGGAGCTGAAACTAGGGGTTCTTAAGATTGTTCTTCAACCTTAACCATTCTATGATTATGTCAAATAGGAACAAATTTTTATGTTGTGTCTGATCTAAACCACAGCAAATCCTCCCCATTCTAGTCTAGCTTCTTTCCAGACCCTCTTATTCCCTTCTGCACTTGATAGTAAACCCGGGTAATAACTAATTTGAGCAGACTAGGGACAGAGCTTCATTTCATGCAGCAACGACTTGAAGTCAGAATTTATCTTTTAAAACAGATTTCATGTTATTAAGTACTATTAACATCAATGCAACAGAAAAGAGTAAATTAGTATGGACAAGAAAATCCATTGGTAGTGCTCTAGGCATTTATTTACCTTTTCCTCAATTTCTTTGAGCTGCCTTTTCTGAAGTTCTATTTTATCTTCTAGTTCTCGAATACGCTGGAACAAAAAAAGTAAAATAGACATTATCATGCCTAATTTGAAAAGTATATGAATCAAAAAGATAAGAAATAGATTAAAAATTACAAAGAGCAAATGCCCATTATTGTAGTGCTTCATTTACAGTTATATTAATCATGTCTGTTGCAGGATTGCTCCATGTTTCCATGAAACCATGGCATTTTAAACATGCTGCACATTCAGAACATCATGTTTACTATCAGGAAGTCAACTCATCAGCCTTCATTGATCGTGATTTTAACATATACATTCAGACAGTACTAATTAGCACCGAAATTCTTAGCAATACATCACACTACTTTCCCTGCAAATCCTGGAAGTTTTTTTACTTACCTAGACAGTCATCAGGTTCTACTATTACATTTCCTTTTCATTCTCTATTTTCCTTTCCTATAAAACATAACTACGCTTCTGGCCTAGTTGCACTGTACAATATGATTATGCTGTATGATTTTCAATTCATCACCAGGATATCATCCAGAGGTTCAGCTGTGTTCTTTTACCAGAGCCACTTCCCTTCTACATGAAGAAGATGCATTTTATTACACTTTTAGTATATTGTACTTGTTACAGGTTCATAAATGCATTTATTTTTAACAGGAAGAAACCTGAAACCTCCTACTTACAGCCACTGGGAATCAAGGAGCAACTTCATACTAACATCTTTTCTTAGTATTAACTACCTGATCCCTGCCTGGCCTAAAATGGTTAAGGTTATTAACAGTTCCTGAACTTTGAAATTAAAAATCATCATCTACTCTAATTTCAATGCATGGACCAACAAAATTACTGTAGCAGTTGCTGCACCACCCCCAAATATTTTTATTACTCCCAAATTGACTTGAACAAGAGTATTTCTTTAAAAATAACACCCAATCATTACTCATAAGCCTGTGCGATCAATTGATGTTGACAGCTGATTACCTGCATTCAGTTCAAAGGTCTTAAATAGTGGGAAATGCTTACAATAGCACAGGAAAGCTGCAGCAAGGCAGCAGCTGACCCAATGACCATATTGGTTTTGAGAACCACATAGTTTGGTGTGAAAATTACAAATCTAAACTGGAGATACCCCAAAGATGGGGTACATCCAACCCTGCAGTTCACTTGGCCTAGGGCATACTACCCTCATACAAATACTGCAAACAGGTCACAAGCAATAGCTTTGTTATTTTTGCTGCTGTTTCAAAACAAAAGATTGTGCTTTAATGACTGGTTTGAATATCATGCAGTCAGGAAAAGTCAATCAAAACCTCCACTGTATCGTTCTGCAAGATTACTTTCCAGATAACATAAAAGCACAAAGCAGATTACACTCGTGACACCAGTGCACACAGCTTTGCTGACAGTAACAAATGCCCTGAGCACAGCTGTATTAATTTCACTTTATTAATATTTGAATTGATTTATACTTCATCTGCTCCTTGCTCAAACCAAATCTCTCTCTCAAGTGATCATCTTTATATACTGCATGTATGGGAATATTTCAGTCACAGTAAAAAGCCATGGGACAAGAAGCAGACAGATGTAATCGCCTCTGAGATCTCTAGTCCATCAGATTATACTCCTGTTTCTCTCCCACTCATTTCAGTTGTGTTGATTCCTACTTAAAACCACATCCCATATCTGAGTGGCAGACTACAATTGTCTGAGGATCCTGCTATGCTCTGTGATAAAATTTGGCCATGGTGAAATAAGTGAAGAGAAACAATATTTTGAAACTTCATTTCTGCCTTCAGGATTCATCATGTGAGATATTCTGTCAATATTTACTGAGAACTCACCTCCAGAAAAGAAGAAAATAAAGTAAAAGAAGTCCTTACACATTTGGTGGCTTTCTCACCTCAGGGTTTATAATAAAAGTTCTTTAGTTCTTTTATAAAAGAACATCAATTAGAACAAGACAGCATTTTTCAGATTAGGGAATTCTGTTAATTAAGTAAAATTTGAGATATTATTACATCCTTGTGAATTTTTACAAAGCTTTTCACAAGATTACTGCTGTTCAGCTATTCTCTTCAGTTATTCAGTATAGCTCTAAAACAATCAAAAGGCTGAGGCTTCTGTTTTCCAGATCCCACTCATAAACCATTATAATTGTTAAACTTGGTGGGATAAAAGAGAATTGTTTTAGGAAACTGTTTTAAGATGAAGAAATACATACTTTCTTAATCATCAGTGTAAGAATAAAGTCAACCTAGTATTTGAAAAGGAATACACATAGGGTTGAATTTCTTACTAGTGAAAAATCTACAGAAAATCCTTAAAACAACTAGATTTACATCAGTAAGGTGGATATATAGAGGGTGGATATAGTCAGTAGGGCAGATATATATATATATGTATATATACACACTTGTGTGTATGTGTAGACCTATTGCAGACTTGCTGCCCAAGGATAGTAGGTTAAAATCAGGTGACCAGTGTTTAAACAGCTAGTATTCTCCTTACATGAGTGGAAATCACAATGACAGAAAACTTATGCTGCAAATAAGCAGGGTTTTGTAACCAACTTTACTACAGACATTGACTTCAAAGCTGGACAGGTCAGCATTTGTTCTAAACCTCAACTGCTGTAATTTTCCATGAAGTATCAAAGCTTGGAGTTTATGTCTAGTTGTTTACTTGCTTTCCTCTGGAATACTGTAGGGAGTATTATCCAGGAAGATGAAGTGGTTTTAGCTATACACACCAACACCCTCTGATTGTACAGGGTCAGCACTGGAAGGTTACCAGCCTAGCTCAGCTATTTATATATCCTGAAAAATCTAACTTAATTTATTTTCATTTAACCACAGAGATTGCCTTAAAATATAAATGTATATATGTAATACATAGGCAGGGAAAAAAAGCAAGTTTACACCTCCATATGGTATTTAACCGAAAAAGAATTATTTTCCTCCATTGTACCTAGCTGTGTTTACAGCACTGTGGTGAGGCACTGGAACAGGCTGCCAAAGGCAGCTGTGAATGCTCCATCCCTGGCAGTG